>WSFP011309455.1:0-43434 GCA_009831015.1 Picea engelmannii | reverse complement strand
AATTCCATCAACTATGTTACATCATGAGTCATAACTTATGTTATGATTTCATTATCTTTACCATTTCGATCCACTAAGCTTCACAACTTCAATGTTAACACATCATGAGAATGCTTAACTCATACTCATCATCCATAAGACAAAGTATCAAACACACTATGATAGTGCCTATTCCCAATTAATGTTGACTCTCTTCAACTATTTAACATACTTACTGTCATGATGAGATTCCAAACTCTGTTATATTATAGGTATTTTATATTCTATCACCGAAGCCTAACAACTTATTCAAGGAATGGTAACAAGTAAGTCATAATAACTTTTGTTCCATAATATTGTAATCACACAACAATACAAGAATAATAGGAATAAAAGAAAAAGTTACAACATGAAGGTCGCTTGAAACAAAAGTGAAAGGGTCATAATTTGGTAAGAACATTTGGCAGCAATCCATTGCCATATTTTCATCATTCACATAAATTGAGAAATAAAGTAAGTCCCAGTGGATAGGAAGTAATTCCTTTCTCTACTTCTCCATTCTTATGCACAACTAACTCAAGAAAAATGATAAAACTTCACACAAACAATAATATTACAGAATCGTTTCACATTCTCAAACTGACATTGAATTTTGGACAATGATTTACCTACAACTTGCTTCAAACAACAAAAGTAATATTAATAATAGTTTGAGTTTCTAATTTCTGCAATGAATTTGGGTGTTCTTCCCACTATCATGCTTTTCATGCTAAAGAAAATACTGTATGAGAGGTTACCTTGGATGCACTCTCTCTTCACCTCCAAAACATGGGATTTAACAACCTCAACAAAAATATTTTCATACAAGAATTCAACTAAGTGAATGCAAAACAAACACAATCATACCAACCTCAATACCAACAAAACACCCTTTTTACATGGAAGACCAAATCATTGGCTTGATGCCCAACTTGAACTCAAGATATACAACTCTAGATAACAACCAAATGACTGACCTTATGCCTAATTTTACATTGTATCCCAATAAATGCAATCAAAACACAAGAAGAATCAGTGTTTGAATGAATGTTTCAAGAAGATAACACTGGTTCTATGCCCAAAATCAAACTAGAAAAAATGTTTTGCATATTTATTATTTATTTCTAATGCTTGGGAGTAGTCTCTATTTCTATAATGAGCTTAGGACACCCACCCAACAATCAATCCATTATTTCTCTTCAATCCTTTCTCTTCCCTCAAAGTGAGTGAAAAAACAACCACCAAAATGCACCTTTCTGTTCACTCAAAGTGAGTGCAAAACACAAATGAAACCAATCATTTCCAATCAAAACCCCAATCAAATGGAAACAAGAAAAAAAATATCTAGAAGCATCAATGAAAATGTTTTTAGAAATACAAAAATGGGGATTGTTGGAGTAGGACATTTTGGGACCAGTTTGCGAAACACGCAAGAGAAAACCGCATGACAAGTTGGATAAGGAGCAACATGCGTGGAAGAAAGGAAAGAAAATAACACATTTTTAGGAGTCATCGCATGAAAGGTGGAAAACAATTAGAATTTAGTTAGGAATTTTGGTCCATTTTGTAATGGGATAAGCCCTAATGAAAATGTATAAATAAAGGTTTTTTGGGTAGAAGAGAAGGGGAGAGTGATAATGAGTTAAGTGTGCACTATATGTGTGAATGACAAGGGAATTTTTGGGGTAGAAATGAGATATCATGTATGAGCATAGTGCACACCTTTTGTAAGAGATGATGTTGAATGATAATATAATAAATCTGTCATTGTGGATGCAACCAATATTGGGTGAACCAAGTTAAAATATGGTGTTTATGTGTTATATTGTGATGTGTTTGTTTACTATTCTATTTATTACGCACACTTAATGTATGTTGGTTAATCTGAATCTGTGATATGTTGTTATGGTTCTGTGCACATAATGAATGGTATAATGAATGAATGTTAAGTAGAATGGTTAGAATGAATTCCTCCCTTCCCTTCATGAATGCGGAAACCTATTTCCTGTAGTCCCCATAGACACCTCAGGTGAGACTTCACCTACTTGCGGGTGATTCTGAAAGGGTCAATATCTTAAGGGTTTTATTAGTGAATTAATGTTGAAACACATCTCTACCCACTACGCTCCAACAAATGGCTCCATTTCCAGGAATGAGATCTATTACTGAGGGGAATGTAGAGGCCGACTAAGTAAGAAATTGGACAGTGACTAGAGGCAAAGGAGAATGAATTTTCTAGAAGTCACAATAAGAACCCGAGGATCAGTTCGAAACAATGGTTGCAAAGGTATGTATTCATAGATTTACACGGAATTTTATTTGTTGATTTCTCGAATATTTTGATTGAGTGGGTACAAAGGTTAGTTTAAAATAATGGAACATTCCATGCTATGGTCTCGAGGAATTGGACCCCTGAATTGATTCAACAAGTTAATATCATAAGCAATAAGATATCACTCACAATTGATTTTTGGTTGGATAATATATTAGGAGGTTATATTACTGAGTTTTCTATAGATTGTACCAAGTAATATAGTGATACTGAAAGATAATTATTTGAAGGTCTGCGTGGAAGGTATTTGAAATCATTGTCTACTTGTCTCAAGATGTTTCTGTGTGATAAGAGAGTTATGAAGATAGAACCAAATCTTCCTAGTATCTAAGCACCTTCACGCACATAGGGGGATTGGGGGTTGACCAGGGGATGGTATGAGGTTATGGAAAATAAGGATGAAGAGAAGTAATGAGGAATGGATGGGTTGAGGATGCCAAGATAAGAAGAATGTGTGACAGATGGAGAGATTGGATTATTTTGCAATGGTAAAATATTTAGGAAGAGTAGGAAGAGGAATGTGGATGAGAGAGAAGGGAAACACAATGGGATTGAGGAAAAAGACATTGGTGTAATACTGTAGATCGAAGGAATATCACACACAAAAGGGAAAGAAGAGGAAAATGATTATCTACTCCGTCCAGTAGAAGAAGATCCCACTTAGCCCATACTCCGTGTCAAACCCATGACCTTGTGTGCATCCTCAAGATTTGAGGTAAGATCTGAAATTTTGTCAATTATAGTTAGTGAAGGAAGTAAAGATAGAAATAAAGGTAGTCAAAGTAGTGGAAGTAGTATGCCAAGTCATAATCAGTTAGTGTCACTAGGGAAAAATATCATGTAAAACACAATGGCAGGGTTATATCCCACTTTGAGGATGCATGTCTTTCATGAAGCAGGTTCAGAAGATCTAGAACAACAATTGTTTGTTTTTTAAGAGATATGGATAGTAAAGAACGCCCAAGATGATGATGTGAATATTGTGTAGTTGGAAACGACTCTCAGAGATCATGCATTTCTATGGTATATGAATTATCAGTCTACTATACCCATGGGACAAACTAGAACATTAGCAGACATTAGACAAGCTCTGTTGAAAGAGTTCTACAAGACGAAGTCTAATTCATAGTGTAGTACATAATTGGAAGCAATCAATAAGTTGTCAAATGAGTAAGTATGGGATTTTGACCAGAGATTCAAGATCTTAAAGGATCGATTTACCTTCTAGTTTTCAGATGAGAAACATAGGGAGTGGTTAATTGCAGAACTGTTGTCACATATACACTGCCCTTTTACGCAATACAATATTACGTAGTAGTAAGAAGCTCTAGATATTAGTATTAGGTTGGAAGCATCCCTTGTAGGAGAGAATGGTGTAGGGACAACTTAGGTCTAGTCACAGTTAGAAGAATTGACCATTCAGTTGCAATAATTAGCTAAAGGGAAGGAAAATCACGAAGAAATCTAGTGTATTACATGAATATAAGGTCATCATAAGAATGAGTGTCCAAATTTTAAGGAATATTTGGCTATAGGAGCTCCGAATCATTTAGGAGTATGGTGTGAGATATGTAAAAGGATGGGTCACTATGCTATTTATTTCCTGTTAAGGAAGAAGTGCCAAATAAATCCTAGAAACCTGTATTGTAATTTTTGTAAGTCTGTCGGAAATGATGAAAAGGATTTTCGTGCATTTGATCTTATGAGAGAGTGAAAAAAATGGATGCATATAGGGTCCAAGGGGAATAAGGAACAAAAGGAGGGGTATCATAGTATAATACTCTGAGAGTTTACAATCAAGGAGGAAGAGGAGGATTTAGATGTCATGGAAGAGGGGGATTTGTCAGGGGAAGAGGTTTGATCACATGTTATAACTATAATCATCCTGCTCACTTGGCATGAGACTATCTGAACCATTGTAGGACATGCACTTATTGTAGACAATTAGACCATGCGATAGAAGGTTGTACACAATTTATTGCGAAGTGGCAAGAAAATAGGAACCCGAATGTGTAGATGATAGTTGCAGAGGAGTGCGATGAATGACCTAAGGTATCAGTAGTTAAGCAGGGAGGAGTGAGAATAGGAGATGATGCGACATAGCAAGGAAAGTTGACCAAGCAATGGGTAAGGAAAGCAGCAGAGCCTCCTCCATTGTTTGACCCTAGAAAGGAGAAAGACACGTACTAAAAAGCAAGGAAAGAACTCTTGGATACATAATGGATAGAATCAACTTCGACTGCGCCACCAGTGTATGAAAAGCCACCTATATATGATATGCCTCTAATATATAACCATTCATAAAGGAAAGTTGATATGGTAAGTATGTTGAGAATTTTATTGATGAGTTGTTTAGAATTAATGAAGGATGAGACTACATTAAAATCATTGCATAAAATAATTGATCAATGTGTGAAAGATAAGGAAACACCTATTGTACAACTAGTAGTTAACCAAGTGCATCGCAAGAGAAGGGATAATAGGGAATTCCGACTGAATGCACAGATAGGAGATTATAACATGGATAATATAATTTTAGACCTGAGATTTGATGTGAATATCCTTCCGAAGCAGACCTGGGAGAGGATGGGAAAACCAAAGTTAATATGGTTAACTATTCATTTGAGGTTAGAAAATCAACATAAGATTGTTCTGATTGGAATATTATTAGGGGTGAACGTTAACATTGATGGAGTGCACAGTATACATGATTTTGAAGTAATCGAGATAGTAGATGGAATTAAGCCTTATCTAACATTACTAGGACTTTATTAGTATTTTGATAACCAGACCTTGCTTGATTTGAAGAAGAGAAAGATGGTATTTGAAGAAGGATACTGGAAAGTTACTACACCTATGGACCCCACAGAGGGGAGAAGATATGTGGAACCGACAAAGGGAAAAGAGATCGATAACCTGTATAATGGGACTACACGGATGGATGATTATGTGAACCCTACAACTGATGGTGCAATAAGTTGGAAGAGTATCATTTCTTGTGCATTTGATTTAGAAGAAGCACTGGAGCATTTGCAAGATAGATTACATGAAGTATCGACAAGGATATGTGTTCATATTACATGCGCGTTATGATGGATTGGAACTGAGGTATGTGATCCCTCGAATTATGATGGACTAACAACCATAGATTATTTTATAAATGAATTTGAATTGCAGATACTAGACCAACAAAAATGTTAGCTTTATATGTCACACTAAAAGTGACTTCTGCAAGATGGTGGGTCGCACATAAGGACAAAATTGAGGATTGGAATCAATGAAAAAGGTTATTGCAGGTCATATGTGGAGTAGTAAATGAATATACTGTGTGGAAATATACAGGGTTGAGTTGTCCTATAGAGCATGTTACATAGTGCATTATGACATGGAGATCAATGCCAAAGCAAGAATGGTTGCACTTGTTTATACACACTCTGGATATGATTCCAAAGAACTGGTACTTAGAGATGGAAGTGCGTAGAGAGACAATGGATTGGGAAGAGTTGACTCACAAATTCAAGGTTAATTTAAGTTTTGAAGAGTAAATACATATTTGCAGGTGATCAAGGACAAGATTTTCACATCAAAAGAATCAATAGAAATAATACATGTATGTATCACACATTGATATTCTGTGATAGTTCGAGACATTTTGGAATGTTATAATGTCACTAGAAAATACCAGGAGGATGAAGATCCGAGAAATTTACAAGTACCAGAAACTGAAGGAGAACGTACAGTAGAAGGTCAAGAACTTGAATATGTTGTATATGCAAAGACATTGAGAATGCACAAAGTGAATATTGGTATAGATGATAATCCCAAGTTTGTGAACATAGGAGATTACTGGAATGAAGAGACTGTTGAAAATATTGTTGATTTACTGCGCGAATATCAAGATCAATTTCCAACTACATTTTCAAAGACGAAAGGGATTAATGGAGAGTTAGGAGAGATGTAGATCCATTTGAAACCTGATGCTAATATAGTTAAGTAGAGATCATATCGACTGAATCCTATGTATAAGAAAAAGGTGAAAGAAAAGATAGACAAGATGCTGAAAGCATGAATTATTAAACCTATCACAGATTCAGAGTGGATTAGTTCAATGGTGGTTCAAGATAAGAAGACAAGAGGAGTCATAATTTGTGTAGATTTTAGGAAACTGGATGATGCTTTCTTACACGATCCATTTACTACTCCATTTACAGATGAAGTCTTGGAGAATGTAGGAGGACATGAAGCCTACTTGTTCACTGATGGATTTTTAGGGTATCATCAGATTAAGAATGTGATAGAAGATAGACATAAGACTACATTCATGATAGAATGGGGATGTTACTGGTACACAATTATGCCTTTTGGATTGAAGAATGCACTAGTGATATTTTCTAGAGTGGTTGTAGCAACATTTAAATAGTTTATTCATAAATTCTTGGAAGTATACTTGGATGACTGGACAATGTTTAGTTCACTGAAAGACAATATATGCGCTTGATGTTGGATAGATGTAGAAAATTCCATATTTCATTCAATTTGAAAACATGCATTTTATATGCATCGTTTGGTATTTTGTTGGGCCGTGTACTATGTAAACATGGACTGTTGGTTGATCCTGCGAAGATTGTTGTAATTGTTGATTTTCCACCGCCTACTTCAGTGTGATATTTACGAGCAACGTTGGGTCATACATGGTACTACATGAAGTTTATTAGAGGATATGCACAGATCGCAACTCCATTGGAAAATCTGTTGAAGAAGGAGGTGAAATTTCAATGGAATGAGGAATGTAAGAAGAGTTTGGATACTTTGAAGAAGAAGTTAGTTACCACATCAATTTTGGTATTTCCTCATTGGAAGAAGGAATTCCATGTTCATGTGGATGCATCATCTGTAGCATTAGGAGAAGTTCCAGCACAACCAAGAGAAGGATATTTAGAACACCCCATTGCATTTGCCAATAGGAAATTATCAACTACAAAATAAAATTATACTACTATAGAACATGAAGGATTGACAATGGTATATGCACTGCATAAGTTTAAACGTTATTTATTGGGTTCACACTTTAAAATGTACACATATAATTTTACGTTGAGATACTTGGTCAATGAGCTAGTGTTGGGGGGGGAAGATATGCATATGATTGTTACTATTCCAGGAGTGTGAATTTGAAGTGATTGTGAATCCAGGAAAGTTAAAATCCAGACCATATCATTTATAACACATACTATTAGGGGAAGATACAGGAAATTTGGATGGCAGTTTTCCATATGCACACTTATTTGCAGTACATATGATTGATGACTATTTTGCAGATATAGTCCAATTCTTGAGTACATGAATAGCCTCACCTGATTTTACAGATGTGCAGAAGAAGTAATTAGTAGTGAAGGAAAAATACTATCAACTAATAGTAGGAAATTTGTATAAGTTAGGCACATATGGTATTATGCGATGATGTGTATTGGAGCATGAAAGACATATGATATTATCATAGGCACATAAAGGAGTTGTTGGAGGTCACTATGCAGGAAAAGAGACATCTCATAAGATTTTTCACACAGTACTATGGTGTCCCACCCTTCATAAGGATGACAAGGAGTTATGTCAGACCTGTGACATCTATCAGAGAATTAGGAAGCCTTCTAGGAGACCTGAAATGCATTTAGTACCAAAAGTGATGTTGCAAGATTTTGATAAATGGGTAGTTGATTTTGCTGGGCCCATCAATCCACTAGAGAAAAGGTCAAAAGCGAGATACATCATTATTGCAGCAGATTACTTGACTAGATAGGCTGAAGCAGAACCTGTCAGAGATTGCAACATGGAGACTTCTACATGATTTCTTTTTGAGAATGTGGTGACAAGGTTTGGATGTATGAGAATCCTTATGAGTCATCAATGAACTCATTTTTTGAATAGGACGATTTCTTCTTTGACAGAGGAATTTTAGGTCCATCATCAAAAGAGTACACTGTATCATCCTCTAGAGACTGCTACACGATTTCTTTTTGAGAATGTGGTGACAAGGTTTGGATGTCTGAGAATCCTTATGAGTGATCAGGGAACTCATTTTTTGAATAAGACGATTGTTTCTTTGACAGAGGAATTTTAGGTCCATCTAGGTGAGATGAAATGCATTTAGTAGCACAAGTGATGTTACAATATTTTGATAAATGGGTAGTTGATTTTATTGGACCGATCAATCCACCAACGAAAAGGTCAGAAGAGAGATACATCATTACTGCAACAGATTACTTGACCAGATAGGCTGAAGAAGAACATGTCATAGATTGTAGCATGGAGACTGCTACACTATTTGTTTTTGAGAATGTGGTGACAATGTTTGGATGTCTGAGAGTCCTTATGAGTGATCGGGGAACTCATTTTTTGAATAAGACGATTGCTACTTTGACAGAGGAATTTATTCAACAAGATCCTAGAACATGCACTGATGAAGGTATGCAATGTAAGTCGAGATAATTGGGACCTGAGGATTCCAATAGTGCTATGGGAACATAGGACAACAAGTAATAATTTGACAAGACATACACCATTTAGATTAGTGTATAGTAAGGAAGAAGTTATGCCTATGGAATTCATCATGCCGATTCTGCACATTGTTGTGTTGATAGAGCTTACTTATTCAGGTGCAGTAGAAAGAAGACTGTCAGAACTAGTAGAACTAGAGGAAGACATTTTTTTCGCAGGATTCCATCAACAAGTTCAGAAAGAATGCAAGAAAGTATGAAATGACAAAAACATTAAATAGAAGAAGTTCCAAACATGATAATTAGTTTTTCTTTATGACAAAAATTTTTGAAACACCCTGGAAAGTTCCAAATGCATTGGTTGGGTCCATATGTGATAAGGTTTGTCACAGAGGTAGGTGTTATTCAATTGGAGAAGTTGAATGGGGAAATTATGGAAGGATTGGTAAATGGTAGTCGGTTGAAATTGTATAGGGACAGTCGTTCTTCCACGCACTAGTTTGAGTGCGTAGAATGTGTACTATAATACTTGTATAATAGTATTTTTATTATAGAAATAAAAAGAAAGGAAGAAAAAAAATAAAATAGGTTGAGGAAAGAGACAAAAGATTGAAGTTATGCATAAGGTATTGTTCAAACAATTAAACTAGTAAGGAGATGAACCAGAAAATGTCATAGAGATGTAGAAGAAGAAGGAATTGTGTGTAGGAAAGAGGATTGAATTGAGACATAGACCTATGCAGAGGGCAGGAAAACCATTAAATAACATACATGACAGGACAATCATTAAAGATAAAAAATTATAGTGAGGTAGTGGATATGCGTAGCCATGAATGAAAAATGACAAGAGGATTTGGACAGGATAAAAAATCTAATGTATGATCTGCCATATGATACATAGTTAATGAAGAGTTAGGGAAAGAATTGAAGGTTTATGAAAGTGGATTAGAATGGAAATTTGGGTGTGAAGAAGAATGGAAACAAATGATGATGGGATATAAAAGTAGATGAGGGGTCAACAAGAAAAGGTTATTATTGTTCGAGCATTCAGAAAGATAGAAATATTCGAGCGAGTAAGTTGCAGACATGAGTTATTTATAGAGAACAATGAAGCCACCGAAGACAAGAGAAGCCTCATCACAATAAAAGAAACAATGCACCAAGAAGACATCAATACCTGTATTCAAAGAAATCATGGTTAACTATATGAAGTATTATGTGCCACCCAAGAAGCCAACAAAGAAGCAGGTCAAGCTACCAAAGGAGCCAAAGTATGAACTTGTCAAACTAGAGATCCCACCGAGGGTAATCATTGAAGGATATATGTTAGGTGGATTAGGAAATATGAAGTTTGTAGACCATGAATTGGTAGATGTAAATAAGTTTCCAAATTTAGAACCATATAAGTACATGCATGAAAAAATCATCTTGGATTCACAGACAATTAAAGTAGAGCCACAAGAGTGGGCAACAGGGGTGGAGAAAACAAGCATTTTGAATCTACTAGAGATTTTGCATTTTGGTAGGAGCACAGAGATCAACATCTACATCAAATTGTTATTGAGTTGCATCCATGGAGGATTTTTATAGTTGGTGTTGTTAATGATATTGATGCTAAGGATCAAATAATAATGTCAGGCATGAACGGTTTTAAATGAAATGTTTTTATGAGTTATTTTTCTACCTTCAGTTTTTTGAGAAATAATATTTAAATGAAATTAACGATAAGACAATACAGAGGCTATATCTCATTATCTGAGTCACAATTATAATGTCAAATGATGTAGAAATGATTTAAAAAACTATTAAAACAAAGTCAGGTATCAATTACAGATAAGTATCACCTTATTTGCAGTAGAAGAAAAGTAGAAGATGCACCCTTGAAAAGGAGATAAAAAAGCAGTAATTCACATAGATCACAAGTCTTGTTTTACTCACAGTAATAATAGAGGAAAAACTATTACTGGATGAAATTATGATATAATATGATCATAGTAGATGTAGTAGTAAATTGTAATCATTCACTCTTCAAGAATTACAGAAAGAAATTCAGAGAAATGGAAACACAAAGGAAACACCTAACTCAAATTGAACGAAACTTAGAATATCTGTCTGTACTTGTATTGATATTTAAAAATAAGTTTTATCTTTTAAATTCTCTAAGAAGCAACCTCGAATAGATCTAAAATCTATCTATTTATACAAAAAATGTCACAACTGAAAACCGTTGGACTTCCTACAATATCTGCCTAAAAATAGAATACAATCCGAATGAAATAACAACATGCAAATAGTGTTGAGATGTGCTGGCGCTTCATGTGTACCTTCATTTATTCACAGGCACGCTTGTTATCCTTTTTTCTTTAAACTGGGTACACATGTTCATTAAGGCCACCACAATCATTTTTCTTACTGCCTTTTCCATTTGATCTCGTTGCCATTTGTCCCTTCGAATGCATTCACTAGAATAAATAATTGCAGTTTAATATATGGGGGGATAATTATATAGGTAGCTCGGAATTGGCTCGTTATGGGATGGCTAATGATTAAGGGGAAGAGTAATTATTCACAAATAGGATGATGTGGGGACAAGTGTCAAATAAGGAGGTGGGATAAGAGGATGCAAGAGTGCGGGTGGTAGGGATAGACAGGGTAAGTGACGTGTAGAGTGTGATAGGTTGGAGGGAAAAAGTTAGAGTGGGTGGAGGAAGTGGATGATGTGTACATTTTTTCATTTTCTCCCAGCTACACTTTCTTTTCTCTGTTCATTGCATTGGGTGCACATGTCCATCAATGCTACCACAAATATTGAAGGCTTAATCCTTCCATTCAATTCAAAGGAAAACATCTTCTTCTATATTTGTGGCAACTTCTCCTGGATCTTGTTCACTTCTTGGACTGTGACCTGATATTGTGAACTTGGATTAACCAAAATTTCATTGATTTTAAGTAAATCAATCTGTCTCATCTATTGGATTCCCCCCTGAGTATTTTCCCTGTTCTTTGTGGAGCTTTGCTAGTTCATTTCTATTTCAATATGCCCCAATGCCTCTAAGATATTATTTCCTTTGAATTCAATCAAATTTTTATTTATTGAAGATAATGCCTCCAGAAAAGTCTCTTTTACATCTATGGCAAGTTTCCTTCCTTCTTCCATATTTTTTCCCCATGCTTTTAGGGCCATTTCTCCTTTTACTTGTTCAGAATGTGAGAGAGGGGTAAGACCAAGGATATTAGCTCTCTTCTTCCATATGATAACTTCCTGAAACTTAGACCTAGCTGCACAAGCCTCTTTTTCCTTGACATAAATACTTTTTTGGGAAAATTTTACTGCCTGATAACATTTCTGAATAACATCTACTTTTTGATAGAGCTCCTGCTAGGCAACTTCCAACTTCTCATTGATTTCTGATGCTTGTGTTTTGAAGGAAATCATATCTATTGTTGTGTTCTCTATTAGGGTCAATTTGGCCTGCAACTACTCAATCAAATTGTCATGCTGAGTGATCAAACCTTTGTTGGTCTATGAACTTTGGTAGAGAATCTCAAGGTTATCCTGTAACTGCTTCATTTGATGTTGATAACTAGCCCTGATTTGTTCAATGTCTTGGTTCATCTGGCTTCTAACAGTTTGTTTTGTACTATGTATCTCATTTTGCAATTTCTCTACCAAGAGGAATTTGTGTTGCAAGTGTTTGGTTAAATTGTTCATCGACCATTGATTTCCAGTGGAAAAATCCCCTAGTGAATCTGCAACTTCCTTTGCAAACTTAGGATCATCTTGGTCTTTCCCATCATACACCAATCTTTGCCTTTTGGTGACTAATCCATCCTTTTGGTGATATTATATTTTTTATAAAATCCTTTTGTTTCTTTTTGAAAAAGAAACTTGAGGGAGGCATCTCTTCAGGTAAGATAGAAGTAAGGTAACTTACATAAATGAGCTTGGAACTAGGATTTCCAAAGATGGTCTGTAAAGGGGTTAATGATGTAATAGGAGAAATAATTGTTGTGGAATGTTCCTATCCTGTTGTATTTGGGGTTCCAGAAGAAGTAGATGACGTGGAATGAGGAACAACTTGTTTTAGATTCATGAAATCTTCGAACCGAGCTAATACTTGTGGATCATTCAGTTCTGACAATGATTTTTTTATTTCCTGAAACAACTTTTCTATACTTTTTGGAATTTCTTCAACAATGTGCTTAGGGGATCAACTTGGATAAGATCCTATGGGTTTAGCTTCTTGTGAAGAAGGAAAGGGTTTTGACTCTCCTTGCAATATCTTCGTTAGATTGTTTTGTATATGCTTTTGAAATTTGAGGAAACCAACTTGTTGGTCGTGGGCAGAGTCTGGAATCTACTTTGAACTTCCTCATAAGATATAACTCCCCTGAACATCTCGTCATAAGGAGAATTCTCATGGATGTATCACTTCATGTTAAATTGAGCAAAATTATTTCCACTATCTTATGTGGATCATGCTTCTTTAATTCGATTTCAACTAATTCAACATATTCCAGGGATGTGGCCTCAACTTTAGAATGAATAAATTCTAATAATGTGAACATACCAACTTGAATGGGAAAAGTTGGCCAAACCTTTTTCTGAGTTGCTTTCAACTCCTTGTTGATACCTCCTGCTACTATTTGGTATGCCACTTCTCTACATACCAGTATGTCAGGTAACAACTGTGGGAGGGCATGAGGAGGAACAAAACAACCAAATACTCTAATGTAGGAGAAATTCTCCTCAATGAACTAGTTTGCAAGTTTTCCTAAATTCCCTATAATCTTTCCTGAAATCCTGGGTGGCGGGTGGCCATAGATAGCCATGTGAATAGGTACCACTATGTTGTGCCATATTTTTTAAAATAAATCTTTGGCATTTGCTTCCCATAATTTGGAGTGGTAGAAATGTATTGGCTCAGAACTGTCTGAGGTCCAACTCTAGTTCATCAGGGGGAATGTGGGTATGAAATAAATGACATCCATAATATATGATGACATGTAAAAAGAAGCAGGTTTCCCCTTTGATATTGATGATTGATGCTTAGCAATTTCCTTGGATAAATTATCAAATAGCATTTTATCCCAATTGAAGGTATAACCATCAGATACTTCATTCATTATGGCTATCCACTCAAATGAGAAATGTGTAGGGTTCTTCTTTCCAAACAGACGACAGAGAATCATGGCTATATATAGCATATGATCATCTAAGGATGTTGCGGCGTACATACCATGAGCGTCAGCCCTGAATTTTTTCGAATTCCCCCACCAGGTCTTGATTACATCATGACCCTTTCTACCGTATTGAGTGCATTCTCTTCTCTCAAAATATAGAAGAAATGTTGCATTGTAAGTATATTTAGGGGTAGGGGAAAGCTTGTAAATTACTTGTAGATTCTCTGATCGGAAAGAGTCGATGACAGTATGCTGGTGGTTGATGATGCTTTTGTTTTGGATGTCGACATGTTCTAAATCCCAACTTATCAAATCATTGTAGGGTATAATTATGGGCCGTGCAGTGATATTAGGCAGTTATGTCTATGCTACAAATTTAATCTTGGCTGAGAAGGACTCGTCGTCTTCCTCAACAGAGTCTTATGGAAAGTTAATAATTTCATGCTCTAAGATATTGAAAACCTTCTTCCAAGACTTAATGACGTCCGTGACTCGCGAAGTTGTGTCTGATAGAACATTTGCATTTGGATTGGAATTATCACTTGATGCGTCAAGATTCTTTGCATATTTTTTTGGTGCCATAATATTCAAGGAAATGGAACTAGCATACATGTAACAAGAGAAGTATATAAGCTCTACACTGAATAAAAAAAAATGCTAATTGCAAATGGTAAAATGATTTTGAAATTCAAAGTGCTTTATTCAAAAAAATATATCGATCTTCGTATATATTTAATGACGAAGAATTTATTAAAAACTTAATGGAATTTATTACCTGGTGATTCACAATATTTATTAGCTTTAATCAATCATAAATTTCATTAATACTTCACCGGTTCGGCTTTCAGAAATTTTGGATGTGACAGGATGGAAATCTCCTGAATCCTGAACTACGCAGTGCTTAATTAATACTTAATTATGATTAAGTTATTAAATGTTTTACTAAACCTTTAAAACACTTTTTACTTTTGTAATTAATTTGGCGCTTCGATACTTTGAGGGTTTGTGAACTGAGTCTTTTTTAAAACTCTCATAGGGAAATCTTCCGAAGTGACATGGCAGATATGACATCATTCTTGATGATGTGTCAAGAAAAGAGAGGTGCCACATGTCACTTGAAAACGTGTGAATCATCCAACGTAAATGTCAAAAATAAGTGCCCCATGTCAACCCAAGAAAATAATTTAAAAGAAACGTGTCCCACGACATGTTCGTAAGTCCTTTAGGAATTATCACGAGTGACTATCTTCAGGACTTCAGAGTTTCAGGGTTTTTGTTGTTTAGATTTGTTGGAAAACCCAAAGCATGAAGCGACCGTTAACGACTTTCTTTTAAAACTCAGGTAGCTTCTAAACTTCAAAGATCATTAGGAACGTTCGAGAAAATTAGAGTAACTCATTGGCGATATATATTGTAAGTGCCTTATTGATAAATGACAACCAATGGATTTATTTTAAATTTAAAAGGCAACTTTTTAAGTTTTTTTCTTTTTGGGTAAATTTTTTTTATTTCTAAGAGGCAAAATCTAAAATTCAAAAGCTCAAAATTATATGTGATCTAACATAGGCTCCATATAGGGATTGTGGCTCCTTGTGAGGCATGAAAGAACAGTATACCAAGTGTCTTTATTGGGTAAATGGAGTCATTATTGCTTTTTGAAAAATATTTTCTAGTTTTATTTAAGAATTAATCACACATAGAAAAATGAACTGAACCAAACCTCAAAAACCTTCAAAACATACGTAATGATTGATCTCAAGTTAGGCTATTAAAATTTCCTTTTCCTAAAATGGATTTCACAATTGTTTAAGATAATCAAAATAATTTTAACTAAAATATCAACTTCGACTGACTTTTTTCACTTCAAGGTTAAGAAGATGTAACATATTTATTTAGGGAATCCCTAATTGGTTCAGGGATGTAAATATCACCAGAAAGAGAACTAGATAACATAGTATGATATATAGATATGTATGACAACCTTACAAATATCATAGATATTGCTTCACTACTAGCGAGCCTGTTCAGTATCCCGGTGAAGTTATCTACTTCTCCCATTGAATTTCCTTTCACCACTTTAATTAACACGTTTGCATTTTGCTAAGATGAGGGAAATCGATCTACAGATTCCCTTTCATCATCTCTTTTGGAAAAGATGGGGGAAATCAAATTATGAATTTCCTTTCACCATATGTCTTATATTTTATATTTTGAAGTGGGGGCAATCAATCTATATGTAACATACAAGGGATGATATCTGTTTAAATTTTTTGAAAAGAAGGTTTGCCAACAATTTTAAGAATACTCTGAAACTAACTTTCTTCCAATTTTCAATACACCTTCGCCTATAGGAAAATGTTTTATGGGAATTTTAATATTTTCAGGGATCAACCTTGAGCGAATTAGTTAGTTTAAAGTCCAATAGCAGAGATAAAATTATCGGGATTAGCCTAGACATACTTTTACAATTAAAATCAAAGGAACATAAATAATTCTCCCTAATATTGTTTTGAAAAAATGTTTTTAAGTTTTCAGAGTCAAGGTAAGTTTCTTTCTTTCTATGAAGACTAAAAGATAATAAGAAAGGAGAAAGAAAATATGAAGTGGATAAGAACTTGGGGATAGGTAAAAATTGACCCAATCACAGATTTGGAGGATCTAAAATAAAAATATCCTAATCCTACACAAGTTTGTGTATTTAGTTCATACTTCCTTCGAGCTTATTTATCATTATTTTATTTTTATTTCAGAGATGGCTTTAGAATTTATTTGCATGACACTTCAAATTAAAAAATTTATACATCTTTGATTTTTGGTCAGGTGATAATATTATCATGAGAAAAACTTCCTTCACGTTAATTTCGAAAAGAGTTTTTAATTTTTATTTGAACTATAAGAAGAGTAGGGACTCATACCTTATTTTCCTTTTGAAATTTCAGCAAGGCAGATTATTTATTTATCACATGTTTTTAGAGAAATCGAATGCTTGAAATATGAGTGTCAAGTTTTTATCCAGCCTCATCTCTTGTTCAACAAGATCTATTCTGCAAAAGGAATGAAATATAAAATATCAAATAATCTTGTAGAATAGAGATGATATGTGATACATATGTTTTTTATTTTTTATTTAAATGATGTCAAGAAGTCATAAAATTATTGAAAATATTTACAACAAATGATCAAATGAGTCAGATAAAAAGAAAAGAAAAATTGAAAATTAAAATTGCCAATGTAAATCCAATCCGATATATACAATGGAAATCTGAAATGTAACTATTGCATGAAATGTTTTAAATAACTCCCATTGATAGGAGCATCGTGAATTTCTCCATTACGGTTTTCCAGTGAGAATGAGTTTTTTCCCTCAGTAACTGCAATTTTGAAAGGTTCAAACCAGAGATGAACAAATTTTCCATGTTTCCCTGCATCTTCCTTTATAGCTTCCCATTTTAAAACTAAATCGCCAGGAAGAAACTCCCTATATTTAGCTTTTTTTAATCAAAAAAGGCTTTCATATTATCCTGGTATTTTTGGATCTTATCATCCACTTCTACTTTGTTTTACTGAACTTCGATGATCTGATTTATTCTTCTTGTAACATCATTTGGTTCTTCATTCACATCCTTCCAGAGTTTCATCACAAGAAGAGAAAGATTAATAGGAAGGATAACATCAGTACCATAAACTAATTGGAAAGGAGACATACCTATATATTTCTTGGTGCTAATTCGGTTTTCCGATAAGTCGTATTTTAAGTGTATATGCCAATCTTTTTTATTTTCTGTCAAAACTTTATTGATTATAGTCATCAAAATCTTGTTAGATGATTCAACCAACCCACTTCCCCAAGGCTAATAAGCTGTAGAATGAACTAAAATAATATTGTATTTATGACAGAAATTGATCATTTCCATAGATTTAAAATCCTAAGCATTATCAGTAACTATTTTCCTAGGACAACCAAATATATATATATATATATATATATATTTTTAACAGGAACGATTATGTTTTGGTATTAAAATTCTCGGCATAAATGCCCATTTACAATCTTTCCAATTTGTCGGGACAACTCCCAATGTTCCTCTATAGTCAAGATCCCCCCGTCTCTAATTCTTACATAACGGAACGTATTGAAATTTAGAAATCCCTTTAGTGGCACGAATTCCCCTAACTTAAAGATGCATACAAACTACTTCAGCAAAAGGCAAAAAAATATAAGAACACATTTAAGGAATTGGATCCCAGTTTTCCTTATCGTTCCAAACTAGAGTGCCCGTAGGATGAAGATAAACTCTATTTGCTTCCGCATCCACCTCTTTGTTGTTACCCCTTAGAACATGGAAATAACTAATCTTTTGAAAGGAGCTGACAATCTTTTTAATTCTCGCCATCAATCTAGAAAGACGAAGATCCTTCGGATTTGAGTTTTCCACTAGCATTTTTATGAGAGTCTGAGAATTGCCAATGATCTTTGCTTCCTTGATGCGCATCTTTTACAAAATCTTGAGGCCTTGAAGCAATGCCATCATCTCTGGTTGGGTGTTGGTGTGTTGGCCTAGGCCCCACGCATACCTGTGCTTAGTTTTTCCTTGCTTGTTTTTGATGACTCCACCTGCACCTGCATTCCACATATTTCCTTTTGCCGCCCCATCGAAGGACAAAGAGTAGAAATCCATCTCCTTGTTCCAATTTCTGAAGCTATCTTCTGACACTCTGATTTGCCAATCTTTTTTCTTTTCCACTTGGATATCTGCGTTGGAATATTTCAGTCCCAACGATCTTACCCACTCCACCTCATGAGAGGAGAGATTTTTATCTATGATGCTCTGCATATGCTCATTCAAGAATTCTTTGAGAGTGGCTATTATATTAGTCATGATGACTTTTTCATTGTGCATTTTCCCTTGGAAAATCCTACTATTTCGCTCCAACCAGATTTGCCAACAGGTCAACTTTGGCAGAACCAGCCACACGGCCTTGAACCAAATATTGTTTGGGAGCTTTTTGGGATAGCGATGCAACCAATTAGTGTGTAATTCGACAATAGAAGGTGGAAGTGTTGTGTTCACTTTGCAGTGGGTTAACACTTCGCCCTAAACTTCTAAAGCGTAACTGCATTCCAACATAATGTGATTGGCATTTTCTTCATTTCCCAATCATAGAGAGCATCTGGAGGGGCCGTGGAAGCCTTTCTTCACTAGGTTGTCTGTTGTAAGCACATGATTGTGGAAAAACAACCAGTTAAACAAATCAATTTTGGGGATGCATTTTTGTTTCCAGAGACCTTTCCATAGTGCTGGGCATGGGGGAGCATAGGGAATTGCTCGTAACAATTTGTAACTATGCCATAGAGTAAACACCAAAATGCGCCCCCCAGCCTCTCTGATCATTCTTATTTTCATGCATTGGAGCCTTCCCTTTAAGCTTGGCATGTAATTCCAACCATGCATTTTCCAGATTGCTCGGCAAGTTCGACTTCCTCCACTCCAACTAGACGTTTTCTTTCCAAATTGAGATATCCCACAGAGATACCAAGCCTGAATTCTTCATCCAAAGACGAAAGTCCTGAAACTCATGGACGTCCGCAAGGGGAGCCTCATTCATTATTCGATCCTCCCAAAGATTCATAATTTTCCCATTCCTCGGGATCCAGTATAAATTGTCTTGAATGAGCGCTTGGGCTTGCATGCACAATTTGTGGATTTGCGATCCATTAGTGACTTTGACTGGTCTATCTAGGAAACGTTTTATTGGACCCGTAAAGTATTTCTTCCTTAGTGCACGTTGGGCCCAACCAACCTTAGGAGTAACCTGCCTCCAGAGAATTTTGGCACCCAACGCTAAATTGTGCATTCTCAGATCTTTGAAATTCAGGCCTCCCTCTAATAATGGCTTGGTGACTTTGTCCCAATTGACCAGAGACAATTTGTTTCTGTTTTTTTTACCACCTTTCCAAAAGAAACTTCTTATAATACCTTCCATTTTCCAGAGCGTTCCAAGGGGAGCTAGCATAAGGGAAGCTTGATAGATTGGGAGACTATTTAAAACCGATTTAATGAGCACTGTCTTCCCTGTGATATTCAACCAAGAAAGTCCCCAGGCCTGCAATTTGTTTTTAAATTTGTCAATGATAGGGGTCCAATCCTTACTTGTAGGATTTTTCTGAAAAATATGCAGCCCGAGGTACTTAAAGGACATCCAATGCATGGAACCACCAAAACCCCAACATCTGGCAATGGCATTAAGGTCAAAGTGTGTCACATTCCAGCCATAGAAATGACACTTTTCTGAATTCAGTCTGCTGTCCGAGGCCTTGCAGAACTCATCCACCACCAATTTGAACTGACTGGCAATATGAACAGAAGTTTCCCCAAGGAGGAGGGAATTGTCTGCGAATAAAGCATGATTGATTTCTTTTACTCCTCTCGCTATTTGGAGGCCTAATATATCCTGATCAATTTTGCTTTTTTATAGGGTGAAGCTTAAGGCAGAGGCTTGGAGAACAAAGAGCAAGGGGGAAAGCGCGCATCCTTGTCTTATCCCTCGCGTGGATTTAAAGAATTCCGTTTCTCTCCCATTCACCAGCGGAGCGATCCAAGGCTTGGAAATGCATGCTTTGATCCAATTAATGAAGCCAGACCCAAAACCAAATTTTTGTAAAACTTCGAATAGAAAAGAGTGCCTGACCCTATCAAATGCATTTGCAAAGTCGAGTTTAACTATCATACCTTTTTCTCTTCTCTTCAGACTTGAGTGAAGCGCCTCTTGGACTAAGATTATGTTATCCATGATTTACCTTCCTTTAACAAAGCCCCCTTGGTTCTTCGGAATGAGGTTTGAAAGAAGACCTTTCAATCTGCTGGCAATCACCTTTGATATGATCTTGTATCCAATGTTACACAGAGAAATCAGACGAAACCTGTTGAAGGAATTTGCACCCTTTTCTTTTGGAATGAGGTCTAGGAATGTAGAATTTGTAATGCCCCCAATTTTCTTACAGTCTTGGGATTTTAGAATCATTTTGTGTAAGTCTTTTTTCACAATCTGCCAACAAGATTGGATGAAATTTTCGGTGAACCCATCTGGGCCTAGGGATTTATCAGGACTCATGGCAAATAAGGCATCCTTTACTTCTTTCCTAGTGACCTTAGCCTCTAGCTTCTGATTCATTCTAACTGTGATGTTAGTTGGTATCTCATTTAGAAGCTTGTCGTTGCATCCCTACACCTCTACTTCATTAAAGAGATTTTAAAAATGATTGAAGATAGCCTTTTTCATGCTTGGAAAATCGCCATACGTTTGAGTGCCATCCTTAATTTATGAAATGGAGTTGTAACCTCTCCTCGCTTAGGATTTCTTATGGAAATAGGAAGTGTTTCTGTCTCCAGATTTCAACCAAAGGCTTCTGGATTTTTTCCTCCTATCTACAAGCGTTCTGAAGCTTTTGCTGCAACTCTTCCTCCCTTTTTAAAATATCGCTCGAAATTTTAGCCTCTTCCATATTGTCTTGATGAGTCTCAAGGTCTGCTTGGATTTGTTTTCTTTCATCCGCAGGACTAGGAATGGTGTTTTCCCAGCTTTTCAAGGCTGACTTCACTCTTCTTAACTTTTCCTCCCATACAAAGAATGGGGATCCCGTGACCGACATCTTCCATATTTATTCTTGACCCTCTCTAAAAAATCTTTTTGACTTATCCAGAGAGGACTAAATCGAAAGCGGATAGGGCCTAAATTCCTTTGGGTTGAGAGAACCAACATTATGGGCTTATGATCCAAAGTTCTATTAGAAATAATCTTCATTTTCACATTAATACCAAGAAGAAGGTAGGAACTTTGGAGAAGAAACCTATCTAACCTGGCAGTGATATGCACAGGGCCTACCCATTTATTTGACCAAGTGTGCTTACCTTGACAAGGCTTGACGTCGAGCAGATCCCAATTGTGAATGAGATCCTCCACCCACTCTCGAGACAGATCTCTTACAATACAACCCCCACGCTTTTCACTCTGACTAAGGGAGATGTTCAGGTCCCCTGTGATTATAATATTTTCCAGGACCTCCTCATCCGCTAGGTCTCTAAGAGAGTCCCAACAAAATTTATTTTCCCCTGCATTTACCAGAACATAAAAGTTGAAAAGGTTGAGTACCTCCTTCGAGTCTTGGTGTTGAAGTTTTGTGAATAGCCAGTGTACATTTTTTTTCCTGCTACCATAATGTATTTGGAATCATTCCAAAGAGTTCCCAGACCTCCTGAGGCTCCTCTGGATGAGATAGAGTCTATCCCACCTTTTTTCTAGTATCTTTTGCTGCTTTGGAGGAAGAGGTTTTCCTCCAATTTTGTCTCCTGGACTAGCATTATGTCTGGGTTTTCTGTCTTGATTAGGGTCTTCATGGATTCTTCTTTCATCTTTCTCCCCAAACCTCTGCAGTTCCAAGAGATCACTTTCATTATTTATTTTTGTGAGAGTGATGGCCTCCCTTGGAGCCCTATCCCTGATTTCCTGCCATCTTTGGGGTTTTGGCCAAAATATTTTCAAGGTTGGTTGGCTTCCCTGCGCTTTGTCTTTGTATGTTTATTTTTCTCTCTTCTCCCTGGATGACATCCTTCCCCTTTCCGATCTTTGGACCGTGGATAGAGATTCTTATATATCTCCTTCCTCTTCGGATTCTTCTGAGCCTTGGCTTCCCACATCGTTGGTTGTGCACTTGTCTTTGGATCTTTCTGATTCTCTTTCCCCATGCCTTGCTTCCTTTATCACTGCATCCTTCATATCCTCCTTATCTTGAGCTCTTGCAGTCTCCATATTCTCCTTCTGAGACGGATCCCCTTCAGGGAATTCTTGAGAAGCCAGGCCAAGAGCTTCGAACATCTTTCCTAAATCTTTTGGCTAGAGATTTTTCTAGGGTGCACTGTTACCTTTGGCCTGGTTTCCTTTACTCTTTTCGTGCCCCATTGTGTTTGAGATATTTGGGTTAGCTTTGGATCTCTTGACCTGCTTCCATCCTTCCTCTTTTTCCTTATCTTCCTCACTATTTTTTGGGCAATTTCTAGCGAAGTGACCGTATTCATGACACCCCTGGCACTTGAATGGATGTTGTTCATAATCCAGTTTCTGTATATGGGACCAACTTCCAACCTTGATTTTGATAGCTTCCGGAAGCCCTACTTCAATATCCACCTCCACACAGATTCGGGCGCAATCATATTGGTCTTTATTGTTTTCCCTATCAATAAATTTTCCCAGCGCATCTCCTATATGTTTCAATGAGTCCCAATTCCAGCAGTGTATTGGGAGATTAGGCATTCTGACCCACACTGGAACTACTGAGGGGACGTCCTCTTCTGGGTCGAAGTCTGGGGTCCACTTATTCAGGTACAAACCTTGAGGTCCCATAAAGTATGGTCCATTCCTGAAGATCAAGTCCTTGTCGTCTCTGGAGGTGAATTCAAAGAGGAAATAACCTCTGCCCAGGAAATGAGAGGTGACATTATGTTTAATCAAAGGCTTCTAATTTTTTAAAACCCAGGTTTCAGTGGCTTTGGGGGACGACCATAGGTCGATGAAATTCCCCACAAGTGCACGCTCAGTCAATGAAAAGGTGACTTGTATGGGAACGTCCAGAGGGAGGGACACCTTTGGCATTTCTTTCACTCTTTTGACGAACTTCGAGCTTTCCGCCTTCTTCTTCTTGGGCAAAGAGTTGATCAGCGAGCAGAAGGCAACATCATTTGGTGGGGGTAGAGGAGGTTGGGGAGGAGAGGAGGCCTTAGGCGAGCCCTTCTCCTCCATGGCTACGACAACCCTAGCAACAGAGCTACAGAGTTACAACGCGCGCCCATCCCCCCAAAAAAAAAAACTAGGACAACCAAATATTGCTAGGAAGTTTTCTTCTAAAAAGTTTATCACTATCGAATCTATAGCATTCCGAGTTGGAATGGATTCAATACATTTCGTAAAATAATCAGTAGTGGTTAGAATCCTTCTATGTTGATCACTCGATTGTGGATGAATTTCTCCAATGAAGTCTAAGCCCCATTGTTGGAAAGGGGCTTCCGATTTTACTAGGATTAAATGTAAGGAAGGAATATTTTTCTTACCAACAAACAGTTGACATGAATTGAAATCTCTGACCCTTGCATTTACATCAGTAAATAATTTTGGCCAATACTATCCTCCCCTTAAAATTTTGTTCATTGTTTCTCTCCAGGCATGATGTCCTCCACATACTCCTTCATGAAATTTGTCAATGACACCTTATGTTTCAGATTCTATCAAGCAACATAACAGGAAACCCAAAGGGTCTTTCCAGTATATCTTTCCATCAACAATGCAATACTTAATTAAATGTAGCTTTAAAGTTCTTTCTTTAGAAGGAGTCATGTCATTTGGGCATTGAAGAGTAAGGAGATATGTAACAATATCATGGTACTAGGAAGAGGGAGAAAACTTATCTTCAATCTGAATTATAGGTGCTTGATCATCAATTTCCTCTATATATAGAAGAGAATGATGTGATTCAAAGTTATTTATTCCAAGCGCTCTAAAATTTGATTCGGCTAAAAAACTTTCCAGACCTTGAACTTTCAATAGTTTGGTTTCTTTCACTTCTAAATCAAATTCTTGAATTTTAGCCAACCACCTACCTCTTCTTCCATCACTGTCTAGCTGAACCAATATATCTTTAATTTCATTTGTTGGTACATAATCGATTATTTTGGAGTGCAAGACATATGTTCTGAAAGCCTTGAGATCCTTCACCATTGCATACGCTTGTTTTTCACAAATATCATATCTTAGCTCTGCATCCCTGCGGCTTTTGCTGAAAAAGGATATTGGTTGTTCGAATCCTTCTTCATTCTTATGAAGGAGCACTGCTACAACAATATGTTCATAAGTAAAGGAGAATATTAAGAATTCTTTTGTATAGTCTGAACTTACCAATACTGGTTCTTCTCCTATAGCTTTCTTAACACGCTCAAAATATTATTTGTCTTCTGTAGTCCATTTTACTTCACTGTCCTTTTTTAGCATATCTGTAATTAATTTGATTATTTCAACAAAGTTAGGAATAAATCTCCTCAAAAAATTTATCTTACCTAAAAAAGATTGAATCTCTTTTATATTTCTAGGAATATTAACTAGGTCAATAGCCTCAACTCGTTTGGGATCAACCTTAATTCCTTCTTTTGAAACTATATTACCTAAAATTTTACCTTCTTGCATAACAAAGTGTGATTTTTGGGGGTTAAGAGATAAACCAAATTTTCTGCATTTTTCAAAAGTTTGTTTGAAGTGCACCAAATGTTCTGCATCAGAATTGGAAAAAACTGTCATATCTTCTAGATAAATAACAACAAACTTATCTCTCTCACCAACGAATGTGATATCCATTGCTCTCTGGAAAGTTTTTCCTGCATTCATTAACCCAAAAGGCATTTTATCATACATAAAATTTCCCCATGGAGTAGTAAATGCAGTATTTTCTCTATCATCTTCATGAACAACAATCTGATTATATCCTGAGAAACCATCAATCAATGACATTATGTTATCCCCTACTACCTTCTCTAAAACATTGTCCATTTTTTGGAGTGAGTAGTTATCTTTAAGAGAAGACCTATTTAAGTTCCTAAAATCAACGCAAAGTCTTATTTCACCGTTCTTCTTTCTAACAGGGACCAAATTGGCCACCCATTCTAAGTATCTGAGGGGAACAATGATTTTTTCATCAATGAGTTTTTTAACCTCCTTTTCTATTACTGGAAGAATAATTGGGTTTATCTGTCTAAGCTTCTGCTTGAAAGGATTAATACCATGTTTTAAGGGAAGCTTGTGTTCAATAAAAGAAGTATCATAAGTTTTTAAATCATCATAATACCATGCAAAAACATCTTTATACTGTTTAAGTAACTCAACCTATTTACTCTTTATTTGTCTCGGAATATATTTTGATATTTTGACCATTTTCGGATTTTCTTTAGTTCCTACATTACATTCTTCAAATTCTTCGGGTTGAGGTCACAAAGTAGACTTTAAAGGTATATCATCCTGGTCAAACAACCTTTCTAGAGGGATCAGAACTCTGGGAATTTGATTGTTTTTAAGTAAGAGCATGCGGTGATTTGGAATTTTATCTTGGAACTTTTCTAGATTTTCTCCTTCGTGCATAACCCAAGCAGGATCATTCTGATTTTGTTGATCTATGTGGGTCTCAGAAAACTCATCTACCATTTCTAGGAATTGCTTTATTTGTTCATCATCTTCAAATACTTTCCAATGTTGAACATTGTTTGGAATCAAGGGTCTATGCCTCATCTCAATATGACATTTCAGCTTCAAAACAATAGGTGGTATGAAAGTCGCAACAACTTTGGCCAAATAATCAACTTGTTGATTTTGCATTCTGGGAATAGAGTGAATATTAAAAGACGATAATAAATTCTCTATAATATCCCAAGAACAATTTCTATACGATCTCAATCTCGGATGATTATCTTGATATTATTGTTTTATTTGTTTTACAATGATCTCAACATCTCCATAAACTATCAAATATTCGATTTTTAATTTTCTTGCAACTTATAATCCTAAAACTAAAGCTTCATATTCACATACACTATTGGTATAATGACATCCCATTGTAATCTATAAGAGAAATGATTAACATACTCATCACCTGGTGCCACAAATAAAACGGCAGCTCTTGCTCCTTCGTAGGATGAAGCACCATCAAAGAACATTTTCCACATCCCTTCTCTAACATTTATATTTTTCTTTGAAATTTCTATTTTTTGATTTTCTTCTTCTATACATTCTTCAAAATCATCATCTAAAGATAATATATAATTTCCTAAATCTTGATCAACAACATAGACTAGGTAGTTATTGGGGTTTTGAGGGTCGCTTACAGTATATGTCAGTCTTGTTTCTCTGTATAGTCGAGTAAATTGTACACCAAAGATTGGAATTGTAGCATATGTCATGTCTAACTGAACCGATCCTCCTAGCTTGGCACCCAAAGATCTGGATAGAAGCATGCCATACTTGTAAGGAACGTCAAAAACAACCACATCCATAAGAACAGTTTTCACAGGAACCTGAGAAATATTTACAACTAAATATTTAATCATACCCAAACACTTAGCCTTTCTAGAATCAAACGAGTATAAATCTTGATAAGGTCTGGTAATTTCAAGGACCAATTTTTCCATGATAATCTTAGGCATTAAATTATGTGAATCTCCTGAGTCTAACATGCAATTGTGAAGTAAATGATCATGCACAATCAGTGTAATATAGAAAGGAGCAACATAATCCTTTCTATTTTCAATGTGTGGTCCAAACATGATTGTAGTTTTTTCATCCTGCAAATTGATAACATCAGCTTGACATTCAGCATCATAAAAACTTATTGCTTTAGTGATTTGTTTTTTATACATTGGGTTCTTAGCAAGTTCAACCAGTGGCATTGGAATTTTAATTTTATTAAGTTCAATCTCTAAATTGAAAGTCCCAATTGGTTTTTCAATTTCCCTGATCTGAACTTCGGCTTCTGTGTTTTATGGCTTCTTAGTTTGTACTATTTTCGTTTCAATTTGCTTTGCTCAAGCAACTTGTGTTTCATTTGATTATTTTGCGATTGCTGCTTCATTTTTTTTATTTCATGATACAATATTTTTTGGTGCGATATTTGTAGAAGTTTTTTCTCTTGGCCTCAAATCATATGTATGTTGAAGCTTGACCATTATTGAATCATAGACCTTTGAATGTAGAGTCTCCCAAATTGTTGATATTTTCATCATCATTAAATGGATATTCTGGATCCAAGGATTTCTCATAATCCTGTTTGGTTAGGTGAGGCTCAAGATCATCATTGCTAAAGTTGTTTGGATCTTCATATAATTCATCATAATCTTGCACCTCATCTCTCTGTATGAAATTCTCATTTTTAAAAGGAGATTGAATATTTTGTTCCTCATATTTTATTTTCCTTTGTTGTGTTTGAGGATTAGGATTTCTCCTGGATTTATTTCTAACATGTGGATCAGGTTTGGCTTGTTCCATTTCCATCCTGGAAATTTCTTTCGATAGATCTTTAATAATTCTTGCCATCTCATCCTTTTTTCCTCTACATATTTTCTAGATCCAGAGGGCCCTACATGTTCCTTAAAACATCTGGGCTCTCTTGTTCCAATATCAAATTTATTTTCCAATTTCCTGGATTCCATCATATTTTATTCAATATCTATAGCATCATCTTGTATCCCTGCCAAAGTAGTAGATATTATTTCTCTCATAAGTAGAGCGAAATCAGAATCAAAAGATCCTGCAAAAGTGACTTTTGCGGCTGGTTGGGAAGGTTTAAATTCAGCCAGAATTTTGTGATAAAGATTATTAAATATTTGAATGAACTCTAGGACTAATTATGATGTCTTCTTTCTCAAGGCCCCAAATTCGATTAAGTAATAAAGGTGATCTTTTTTTCTCACCCCGCTGCCTTATGAAAGAAGCTTCTAGATCATTATAAGATGGTATTGAACCTACTAGAAGTCCTATGAACCAATTTATTACCTTTCCTTCAAAGGTTTGTACTAACAGTATCATGTAAATGTCCTCATTCTCAACATCAAGAATATCAACAAATTGATCGAAAAAGGCTATATGTTATGTTGTTGTTAAATCCCCTTATCCCGTGAATTTAGGGAGGCTCTTCATGTAATTTTTAGGTAAATCATGCATGATAATATGAAGAACTAACAGAGCATATCTAGAAGAAAACTTGGAAAATAACCTAGGGGGTTGAGCTTGTCCACCATCCCCTCCACCTTCGACACCTCCAACACCGACCATTGAAAGTCTAGGAGACAAAATTCGTGGACTAAATAGGAGATTATCGAAAACTTCAAAAGACTAATCTACTAATATTTTGACTACTTCGGGATGGTGTGAATGAAGTTTAGGAAAATTATTGTGAGAAGATAGAATATCTAAATGAGGGGTAAAACGAAAACCTGAGCTTGGTTTCTCAGATTTACCAGATGTATAGATAACAGAAGTAGTAGGTGATGAATCTGAGTATAACAAACAACCTACAGGGTTTTGGGAAATGAAAAGAATCGGTTGTGTACTAATTATAGTAGGGATTGGAATGGATTCTTTATTTTCACTGGTAAAATACTTGTTAATGAAATAGGGATGTACTGGTCAATCTCAAATTTTATTTCAGGAATAATTACTTCTGGAGTTTCTAGTTTAACTTCAGACTTACTTGTTGTTGTTTATGCAGAATGAACTTTTTTAAATTTTTCTTTAAGACTAAGCTCTTCAATGGGAATATTACTATTAACTTGTGTAACTATAGGTTGATAGACCTTACCTGCCGATGCAAAAGTTTGTCTGAGATATCCCTTCGGTTTCAACAATTTTTCGGGATCCGAAATCGGCGTAGTCTATTTTTCTTCTTGGATTTTCCTGGTATTCTTTCGATCGAAGGTTGGATTTACATACAATGGAGTCTCCAGGTGAAAAATGAAACTTTTCATGTGTTCAATATTTGTTCACCATTAAATACCAATGTTTAACTTTGTCGTTCTCCTAGGGGAAAATGATTTTGTTTCTCCATCCTCGACAACGACGCCAAAAAGATGTTGTTCCTGAGATTGATTCTAAGGCTCAAAGAATAATGTAAGGCATCAAATGTTTTAAATGAAATTTTTTTATGAGTTCTTTTTCTACCTTCAGTTTTCTGATAAATAATATTTAAATGAAATTAATGATAAGACAATACGGAGGCTGTATCTCATTATCTGAGTAACAATTATAATGTCAAATGATGTAGAAATGATTTACAAAACTGCTAAAACAAATTCAGGTATCAATTATAGATAAGTCTCACCTTGTTTGCAGTAGAATAAAAGTAGAAGATGTACCCTTAAAAAGGAGATAAAAATGCAGTAATTCACACATATCACATGTCTTGTTTTACTCACAGTAATAACAGAGGAAAAGATGTTACTGAATGAACTTATGATATAATATGATCATAGTAGATGTAGTACTAAATTGTAATCATTCACTCTTTAAGAATTACAAAAAGAAATTCAGAGAAATGGAAACACAATGGAAACCCATAACTCAAATTGAACGAAACTTAGAATCTTTGTTTGCACTTGTATTGATATTCAAAAATTAATTTTATCTTTTACATTCGGCAAGAATCTGATCTAGGTGGATATTGGTGGCCACCCACCTATTCCACTTGGACCCCCACCATTGTTTCTTTCAGTTTTTCAGTTTCTGCACAATTTACTATTTTTAGTAGTTCTTTCGGGTCCTGAACTTCCGGAGCCGTTTTGAGGCCTTAAACGTCGTTTTTTGGGAAAACGGGGAGCAACATGAATTATAGATCGATGTTTCTCACCCAAAAGTTGTATTACTTGGATAGATATTTCTAACGAGGTATAGAATGCGTCAAACGGAGATCGTATGCCAAAGTTACGTCCCCGGGAAGTTGATATACCAACTTACCCAAACGAGGCCCATAGTCTTGGCGTTTCATCTCCTAGGGTTAGGTCTTTGGATGTTTAGGGTTTTCGATTGTTTCTCAATAATAATAGGCCTTCGAGCCTCATTGTAACACACTTCAGAGGCCAGTATCCGCCACATCTATTCTCAGAGATAAGCTACCAGCGCCCTAGCTAGTTTATTTCCATTCTGTCTGTAAGCATATTTCAGTCATTTTGTTATTAATGAAATGAAGTCTTATTTCTGCTACATCTCTGTGTTTATGTGTATTTCTGTATTTCATTGTGTTCCTACATAAATCTGGATCAGTGGTATCAGAGCGGTCTGCTCATTCTCGATCCTTCTTTGCATGTCCCCAACAAGATCGGGGTATAAGGAGTTGGGGCTCAATCTGGTTGAACCTTTGCAAGATCAGCCTTGCAAACCTCGACGACCGCCCATGGGGGAAGAAAATAAAGATGAGGGATCAAGAGATCCTATCAAAATGTTGCTCGAGTAGGCCCTCGAGAAACAAAGGAACGCGATGATGGACAACTTTGCCCAGATTCTTCAACGGATTTCGACTGGCGGCGCATCGACATCCAGAAGCCACTCTGGAGGTGCCACTCCTTTTAAGGTACAAGTAAAATTTGACATTCCCATATTTGATGGCCAAATAGATGTAGATGTCATAGATATATGGTTGAATATGTTAGAAGGATATTTCTCGGTTCATGACTTTTCCGACCGAGAAAAGATTATTTTCACAGTCCTCAAAGGCGCCCCCCATGTCAAGGACTGGTGGGAAACCTACTCGGAGCAAGAGGACGAGGGAGAACCCTCTTTGTTCTTGGCCACACCCATTTGGAATTATTTCCAAGATTCCATCAAGGAACAATATTATCCCATGGGGAGCTATGAGGACAAATACATACAATGGACTACGTTGCGGCAGCAAAGGGACCAAGATGTGCATGAGATGACGAATCTGTTTCATACCCTATGCACAAAGTTGGGTATGAAAGATTCAGAGAAACATTTGGTGTTAAAGTACCACAATTTTTTGTATAGATACATTCAGGAGGAAATGGAGTTCCTCGACATCTCCTCGCTTGGTGTGGCATACCGATCTGCTGCCAAGATTGAGCAGAAGTTCAAACAAAAGAAGAAAGACTTTGGGTCTGCAAATCAGAAGCAAAGGAAAGGTACTCCCAAACCGCAGAACAAAGGACCAAGCCAAGGCGGGGCAGCCCAAGACAACCTTCAAAAGCCACAAGCAAAGAACAACACCACGAAACCAAAAAAGGACATGGGGAAGTGGTGTGAGTTCCATAAGAGATCCACTCACAACACAAGTGAGTGTCGAGCCAAGCAGTCACTGGTAGCCAAGTTGAAGGCTTCTGAATCAGATGCATGCTCTGACTCTGAATCAGAACTTGACAAGGGGAATGACAGGGGGAAGCAGATTATCGATGCGGATCCCAACGCCATCGTTGCCACCACGAAGATCCAGAAGGAGGAACTAGAAGATCCAGAGGAGGCAGAGTGTCTCTTCCATTCCAAGATGTGGATAAAGGGTTCCCCATTGTAGTTCATTGTTGACAGTGGGAGCCAGAAGAACCTCATCTCGGTAGAGGTCGTCAAGTGGCTGGTCTTACCAACCACAACACACCCACAACCATACACCATCGGGTACTTGCACCAAGGACGGGACCTCCACGTCAGTGAACAATGTCACCTTCCCTACAACATCAAGCCCTTCACGGATGAGGTATTATGTGACATTGCTCCTCTTGATGTTTCTGATGTATTATTAGGCCAACCATACTTGTGGAAGCAACATGTTGTGTATGAGTCCAGGCCTCGTTCTGTTATTATCACTTTGGGCAATAAGCTGTACAAGATACCGGAGATAGCACCGCCTACCACCATCTCTTTGGTTACTGCAAAACAATGCAGTAAGATCATTTCCAAAACTAGGAAATTTGTTTTCCTGAGGATCCACCCTCAGGGAAAGAGGAAGACTGTGGCCATGACCTCCAGACAGGGCCCCGCTACACAAAAGCAACATATGGATAAGGTCGTGGAAGAGTATGAGGACATCTTCACCTCCCCCGCAAGGGTGCCTCTACACTGTCAGGTCAATCACCCCATCGATCTGACCCTAGGTGTGCCACTGCCCAATGGACCCATCTACCGACGCTTTGTCTTGGAGAATGACGAAATCAAGAGGCAGATTCAGGAGTTGTTGCAGAAAGGTCACATCCGGCCGAGTTCATCGCCCTGTGGGAGCCCGATCGTATTGGTGCAGAAGAAGGATGGGACTTGGAGACTCTGCATTGACTATTGGGCACTGAACAAGATCACTATCTGGAATAGGTACCCGATCCCACGGATTGATGACCTTCTAGACCAACTCAAGGGGGAAAAATATTTCAGCAAGATTGAATTGAAGTCTGGGTATCACCAGGTACCAATCGAACCCTCTGATGTGTGGAAGACTACATTCAAATCCAAGGAGGACCTTTTTGAATGTTTGGTCATGCCTTTCGGGTTGACGAATGCCCCTGCAACCTTCATGAGGCTAATGGATGACATCCTGTGGCCATTCACCAACTCATTTGTAGTGGTGTACTTGGATGACATTCTGATCTTCAACCAGACTTGGGAAGAGCACCTCCACCGCATCCAACAGGTCCTCCAAACACTGCGGCAACACAATTTGTGTGCCAATTTGGAGAAATGCACTTTTGGCATAACCCAGGTTCAGTATCTGGGATACATTATTGATGAGAGGGGGGTGTATGTGGATCCAGCAAAGATCCAATTCATTCGGGATTGGCCAGCCCTAATCACCCTAACAGAGCTTTGCATCTTTTTAGGTCTTGCCAATTTCTACCACAGGTTTGTGTTGGGATTCTCTCATATCACTTGGCCCTTGAGTCAAGTCACCAAGGGAGGAGCTAAAGAAAAATTCTTTTGGTTTGAATCTCAACAGAAGGCATTTGGGGAGTTGAAGCATCGCCTCTTCTCTGCACCAATGCTCACATTACCAGACTTGCAACAACCATTTGAGATCGAGACAGATGCCTCTGACTATGCTATTGGGGAAGTCCTTACTCAACATGGGCATCCAGTGGCATATTACAGTGATACACTTTCCGACACAGTCCAGAAGTATCCCACTTATGACAAAGGCATGTATTCCATTGTGCAGGCTTGTCGGAAATGGAAGCATTACATTTTGGGAAAGGAAATGGTCATCGACATAGACCACCTACCCCTGCAGTTCATACAGACACAAGGGAAGTTGTAGAACGATCGCCATCAGAAGTGGTTCACATACCTGCAACAGTTTCATTTGAACATTAAGTACAAAAAAGGCAGCACCAATAATGTTGCAGACTGCCTCAGTTGACCACTCATCGTGGCGCTAACCACTGTGCTCAACTCTTATGGGCACGAGACTTCCGATTGGCCGCTTCTCTACACAAGTGATCCAGAATTCGGCCACACATACAATACACTCTTGGAGGGTAAGAAAGTTCCCGATTTTCACCTCCAAGATGCCCTGCTTTGTCACCTGGTACACCTTTGTGTTCCTTCAAGCGAGCATGCCAAGATGATTTGGGAGGCACACTACAGTTAGGTCGCTGGGAATTTCGGGGTCGAGAAAACTGTGGTGGTACTGCAAAAGTATTTCTATTGGTTGAACCTTCGACAAGATGTCGGGAAGTACATCAAGTCCTGCACTGCTTGCACCATTGCCAAACCGACCATCAAGAAGCAAGGCCTCTATACTATGCTTCCTACCCCCAATCGACCTTGGGAACCCATCTCTATGGATTACATGTCAGGCCTTCCTTCTACTAAGCATGGCAATGACTATGTTCTTGTGGTCGTCAATCGATTCTCGAAGATGTCCATTATGATGGCCTGCAAGAAGAATATCACAGCAGAAGCCACTGCTAAACTCTTCTTTGAATGAGTGTGGGTACACTTTGGGATCCCACAGTCTATCATCTCAGATCAGGACAGTAGGTTCCTCAGTACATTTTGGTCCAACCTCTGGTCGATGTTGGACACCAGGCTCACCAAGTCCACAGCTTTCCATCTGCAAACTGATGGCTAGACAGAGGTCGTCAACGAGATGATCGTACACATTCTTTGCATGTACAATTCAAAGCATCCACGCACTTGGGATGAGAGCCTCCCCTATGTAAAACATAGCTACAACCGGGCTCTTTATAGCTCAACCAGCCACAACCCCTTTCAAGTGGTCTTGGGATTCCAACCACTATGTGTCCCATTGACATAGCCATGCCATTTGTGGCTACTCAGGAAGATTCAGCTCATGTCCAGTCTGAGGTGGATAAGGCAAACAACTTCATTGAGCACATTCAACACATCTTCCAACAGGTTCATGACATATTGGATAGAGCCAATGCTAAGTACAAGCAACGACATGATCAACATCGGGTGCCACACAACTTCCAGGTGGGCGACAAAGTGTGGTTGCATTTGCAAAAGGAGCACCTCGCTAGACCCCACCGCAAGCTTCGTCCGCTCCGATATGGGTCGTACACCCTCACCAAGGCTGTAGGGGAAAATGCCTTTGAGCTCAACATTCCACCATTCATTGGTCTGCACCCAGTGTTCAATGTGGACCGCCTTCATCCCTACTTTCCACCTCTACTAGACACATCTGACATGGCAGAACAACTCACACCAACAGAGTTAAATCCAGACTGCATGGAACAAGCCAGAACTGATCAGATCATGGATACACAGATCAAGCACACCCAAAAACAAAGGATACCTCTATATTGAGTTGTCAAAGCAGGCCAACTCCGTCACCAAGGCAAATGGCTCACTAGGGACCAAGTTCAGCATAAATTTTCTCATCTCATGGAGGAACTCAATGCAATGGGGACCATTTCTTCCTAAGGGGGGAGGAATGATCCAAGTGGATATTGGTGGTCACACACCTATTCCACTTGGACCCCCACCATTGCTTCTTTCAGTTTTTCAGTTTCTGCACAGTTTACTATTTTTAGCAGTTCTTTCGGGTCCTGAACTTCCAGAGCCGTTTTGAGGCCTTAAACGATGTTTTTTGGGAAAACAGGGAGAAACAGGGATTTATGACCATGTTTCTCACCCAAAATTTGTAGTCCCCGGATATATCTTTCTAACAAGGTATAGAATGCATCGAACGGACATCGTATGCCAAAGTTACGTCCTCGGGAAGCTGATGTACCAACTTACCCAAACGGGGCCCATAGTCTTGGCGTTTCATCTCCTAGGGTTAGGTCTCTGGATATTTAGGGTTTTCAATTATTTCTCAAAAATAATAGGCCTTCGAGCCTCATCGTAACACAGTTCATAGGCCATTAGCTTCCACATCTCTTCTCAGAGATAAGCTACCAACGCCCTAGCTAGTTTATTTCCATTCTGTCTGTAAGCATATTTTAGTCATTTTGTTGTTAATGAAATGAAGTCTTATTTCCGTTGCATCTCTGCGTTTATGTGTATAAATGTATTTCATTGTGTTCCTACATAAATCCGGATCAGAAGAAACCTTGAATAGATCTAAAATCTATCTATTTATAGAAAAATTGTCACAATTGAAAATCGTTGGACTTCCTACAATATCTTCCTAAACATAGAATACAATCTGAATGAAATAACAACATGAAGATAGTGTTGAGATGTGTTGGCACTTCATCTGTCCCTTCATTTTCTCGTAGATGCACTCATCATAATTTGTTCTTTAAAATGGTTACACATGTTCATTAAGGCCACAACAATAATTTGTCTTACTGTCTTTTCCATTTGATCCCATTGCCATCTGTCCCTTGAAATGCATTCACTAGGATAAAGAATTACAGTTGAATATATGGAGGGATAATTATATAGGTAGCTCGGCGTTGGCTCGTTATGAGATAGCTAATGGTTACGGGGAAGAGTAACTGTTCACGAATATGATTATGTGGGGACAAGTGTCAAATAAGGAGGTGGGATGAGTGGATGCAAGATTGCGAGTGCTAGGGATAGATGGGGAAAGTGACATGTAGAGTGTGACAGGTTGGAGGGAGAAAGGTAGAATGGGTGGAGGAAGAGGATGATGTGTACATTTTTTTCATTTTCTCCCAGATAGACTTGATTTTCTTTGTTCATTTCATTGGGTGCACATGTCCATCAATGCTACCACAAATCTTGAAGGCTCAATCCTTTCACTGAATTCAAAGGAAAACATCTTCTTCTGTATTTGTGGAAACTTCTCCTGGATCTTGTTCACTTCTTGGACTGTGACCTGATATTGTGAACTTGGATTAACCAACAATTCATTGATTTTAAGTAAATCAATCTGGCTCATCTATTGGATGACTGCTTGAGTATTTTCCTTGTTCTTTATGGAGCTTTGTTGGTTCATTTCTTTTTCAATATTCCCCAATGCCTCTGAGATATTATTTCCTTCGAATTCAATCAACTTTTATTTATTGAAGATAATGCCTCCAGAAAAGCCTCTTTTACATCTCTGGCAAGTTTCTTGCCTTCTTCCAGATTTGTTTCCTAGGATTTTAGGGCCATTTTTCCTTTTACTTGTTTAGAATGTGAGAGAGGGGTAAGACCAAGGATATTAGCTCTCTGCTTCCATATGATAACTTCCTGAAACTTAGACCTAGATGCACACGCCTCTTTTTCCTTGACATAAATACTTTTTAGAGAAAGGTTTACTGCCTGATAGCATTTCTGAATATCATCTAATTTTTTATAGAGCTCTTGCTGGGAAACTTCCAACTTCTCATTGATTTATGATGCTTGTGTTTTGAATGCAATACTATATGTTGTTGTGTTCTCTATTAGGGTCAATTTTCCCTGAAGTTTCTCAATCAAATAGTCACGGTGGGTGATCAAACCTTTGTTGGTCTATGAACTTTGGTAGAGAAACTCAAGGTTATCCTATAACTGCTTCATTTGATGCTGATAACTAGCCTTGATTTTTTCAATGTCCTAGTTCATCCGGCTTCTAACAGTCTATTATGTACTATGTATCTCATTCTGTAATTTCTCTACCAAGAGGAATTTCTGTTGCAGTTGTTTGGTTAAATTTTCCACCGACCATTGATTGGCAGTGGAAAAATCCCCTAGTGAATATGCAACTTCCTTTGAAAACTTAGGATCATCTTGGTCTTTCCCATCATACACCAATCTTTACCTTTTGGTGACTACTCCATACTTTTGGTGAGATTCTCTTTTTACAATAACCTTTTGTTTCTTGCTGAAAAAGAAACTTGAGGGAGGCATCTTTTCAGGTAATATAGGAGTAAGATCACTTACATAAATGAGTTCGGAAAAAGTTCCAAAGTTGTTCTGTAAAGGGGTTAATGATGTAATAGGAGAAATAATTGTTGTGGAATGTTTCTGTCCTGTTGTATTTTGGGTGCTAGTAGAAGTATCTAGCGTGGAATGAGGAGAAACTTGTTCTGGATTCATGAAAGCTTCGAATCGAGCTAATACATGTGGATGATTTAGTCCTGACAGTGATGTTTTTATTTCTTGAAACAACTTTTATGGACTTTTTGGGATTTCTTCAATAGTGTGCATAGTGGAGCAAGTTGGCTCAGATCATGTGGGTTTAGCTTCCTGTGAAGAAGGTAGGGGTTTTTACTCTCCTTGAAATATATTCGGTAGATTGTTTCGTCTATGCTTTTGAAAGTTGAGGAAACCAGGTTGTTGGTCGGGGGGCAGAGTCTTGAATCTCCTTTGAACTTCCTCATAATATCTAACTCCCCTGAGCATCTCATCATAAGGAGAATTCTCATGGATGTATCACTTCATGTTAAATTGAGCCAAATGATTTTCCACTATCTTATGTGGTTCATGCTTCTTGAATTCAATGTCAACTAATTTGACATATTCCAAGGTTGTGGCCTCAAATTTAGAATGACTAAAATCTAATAAAGTGAACATACCAACTTGAATGTGAAAAGTTGGCCAAACATTTTTCTGAGATGCTTTCAACTCCTTATTGATACCTCCTGCTATTGTTTGGTATGCCACTTCTCTACATACCATCCTGTCAGGTAAAAACTGTGGGAGGGCATGAGGAGGAACAAAACAAGCAAATACTCTAATGTAGGAGAAATTCTCCTTGATGAACCACTCGAAAAGTTTTCCTAAATTCCCTATAATCATTTTTGAAATCCTGGGTGGTGGGTGGCCATAGATAGCTATGTGAATAGGTACCACTACGTTGTGACAGATTTCGTAAAAGAAAGCATTGGCATTTTATTCCCATAATTTGGAGTGGTAGAAATGTATTGGCTCATAATTGGTCGGGGTCCAACTCTAGTTCATCAATGGGAATGGGGTCATGAAACAAATGACATCCATAATATATGTTGACATGTAAAAGGAGAGGGTTTCCCCTTTGATTTTGACGATTGATACTCAACAATTTCCTTGGCTAAATTATCAGATAGCATTTTATCCCAATTGAAGGTTTAACCATCGACTACTTCATTCATTATGGCTACCCACTCAACTGAGAAATGTGTAGGGTTATTATTTCCAAACAGACGACAGGGCATCATGGCTATATATAACATATGAGCATCTAAGGAAATTATGGCATACATACCATGAGCATCGACCCTGAATTTTTCCAGATGCCCCCACAAAGTCTTGATTATATCATGACCATTTCTACCGTATTGAGTGCATTATCCTCTCTCAAAATCTAGAATAAATGTTGCATTGTAAGTATAATTAGGGGTAGGGGAAATCTTGTACATTACTTGTAGATTGTTTGGTCAGAAAGAGCCGACGACAGTCTATTGGTAGCTGATGATGCTTCTGGTTCGGATGTCGACATGTTCCAAAGCCCAACTTATCATATCATTGTAGGGTATAATTTTGGGCCGTGCATCAATCTTATGTAGTTATGAATGTGCTACAAATATAAGCTTGGTTGATAAGGACTCATCATATTTCTTTGTAGAGTCATTTGGACAGTCAATAATTTCATGCTCTAAGATATCGAAAACCTGCTTCCAAGACTTAATGACGTCTGTAACTCACAGAGTTGATGCGTCAAGCTTCTTTGCAGCTTTTCGTGGTGCCATAATATTCAAGGAAATGGAATTAGCCTACCTGTAACAAGAGAAGTCTGTAAGCTCTACACCGAACTAAAAAAACTGCTAATTGTAAATGGTAAAATAATTTTGAAATTCAAAGTGCTTTTTCCAAAAAAATCTATCGATCTTCGTATAGATTTACCAATGAAGAATTTATTAAAAACGTGATGGAATTTATTACCTGGTTATTCATAATCTTTATTAACTTTAATCAATCATAAATGTAATTAATACTTCACCGGTTTGGATTTCAGAAATTTTGGATGTGATAGTATGGAAATATCCCGAAGTCTGAACTGCAGAGTGGTTAATTAATACTTAATCATGATTAAGTTATTAAATGTTTTTATTAAACCTTTAAAAGATGTTTTACTTTTGTAATTACTTTGGTGCTTCAATACTTCAAGGGTTGTGAACTCAGTCTTTGTTAAACATCCCACAGGGAAATCTTCTGGAGTGACATGGTAGAGATGACATCATTCTTGATGACGTGTCAAGAAAAGAGAGGTGCCACGTGTCACTTGAAAACGTGTGAATCATCCGACATAAATGTAAAAAATAAGTGGCATGTGTCAACCCAAGAAAATGCTTTAAAAGACACATGTCCCATGATGTGTCCGTAAGTACTTTAGGAATTATCACGAGTGACTATCTTCGGGACTTCGGAGTTTCATGGTTTTTGTTGTTTATATTTTTTGGAAAACCTGAAGTGCGAAGAGACCATTAAAGAATTTATTTTAAAACTCAGGCGGCTTCTAAACTTCGGAGATCATTAGGACCATTTGATCAAGTTAGTGTAACTCATCGACGATAGATATTGTAAGTACCTTATTGATAAATAACAACCAATAGATTTATTTTAAATTTAAAAGACAACTTTTTAAGTTTTTTTCTTTTTGGGTAAAGTTTTTTATTTCTAAGAGGAAAAATCTAAAGTTCAAAAGCTAAAAATTATATGTGTTCTAACAGTTGGATAGGCCAGTGTTAATAGAAATACAAATCATTATGCGGATCACTAGGTTGCCATCAACAGGGGAAGATCCATTGCCATTATTCATCGAAAAATATAAGGAGAAGGCCATGGCAGAGAAGATGAAGGATAAGTATGACACACATAGAGGAACAAAAGGTTTGGATGTTGTAAGCATTAATGATGCTACTGTCAGGTTCATGATGCAAGTGGTGGCATGTAAGTTTTTGAGGAAATGTCACAAATATAAAGTACCATCAAGTGTAATAGAAACAATTGAGAAGTGTGTCACATGAGTACACATGAGCTGGGAGACATTCCTGGTAAACTAGTTCTTGATGGATTACAGGGAGGCAAAAGATAAAGTAACATAATTCCATTATGCATGGTTATTTATATTTATTGCATTAGTGGCTTGGAGGGAGCCGAAAGACACTCAATTTCTGGGAGTTGCGAAGAAACCATGTTTAGCAGCAAGATATGTGAACTTGTGGCGTACTGCACACAAGGAAAGACAATTGGATAATAACATCACTTTCAATGCTTAGAAGGATATAATTTGATAGAGCATTCAAGATACACCATGCATACTACCACAGGTAGTGGAAGAATACAAGGATATTGTGTGTTTTAAAGAAGGAAGACATCATATGTATATTCAAGTGAAGAGGGACTCGTATCAACAATGGATGACGACCAAATACAGGGTGACAGGAGATGATATTGGATATATTATAGAATACTGGGAGTAAGAATGGAAGACCCCAGTACTGGAAACATAATATCTAGAAACACAACCACCAGAGAATGATCTAGAAGAAGAATAAAAAGAACAGGAAGGACAAGGAAATGGCACAAGAGACACATAGAAAACAACACCACACCCTAGAGAGAAGAGGAAAGAACATGATAGGGGGAAATCAATACACCAACGCAAGAAGAGGAAATAATTCAAGGAAGTGGACCCCCAGGAACTGGAAAAATTTGTCCTAGAGAAAATAGGAGATCGATTAAAGGAAGTGACAGACGAAGTGTTTCAGCGTGCAATGCAGAAATGGAAGGCAATACACATGTATGTGCAGGAGTATATAGCTTCGTTGCGTGAACTTTTGGAAGCAACCACGATATCACTAGAGAAAAGGAAAGAGTAAGAATAGATGGAGAGTACAATGAAGAATATAGAAGCAATACTGACGACCTCTCACCCACCAGAAGTATCAACAAAGTGTTGAATGATAAAGATATCACTAGGGGATATAGTGTTCCACTCGACATAGATGTAGGAGAAAGAACAAGAATTAATTCATATTGACTTAGTCTTGTCATAGTTGTCGATGAATATATTAAAGGGTTTGAAGACAAGTGTTAAGAAGGAGAAACATTTACTCACAGAGTCGACGACGATGGAGTTGACCAAAGTGACAAATGATAAGGTAGAACAACAAATAGAATACAACAAAGTTATGATGGAGTGGGATGAGGTTGAACACAAAATATAAATACTACAAAAATAAATCCATAAGGTTTATAGTGACAATTTGGAGGTCCCGATAGAAGTATATGCTCCTTTAGAAGAACAAGTGTCGAATATTAGTGAATCCATTCAAATCTTCCACGTGAAGATAATAGACTTATAAGTGTGCACTACTCCAAGCACTCCACCTGAGGAAAGGGAGCAGGGGTAGAAGACAATGAAAACAACAGTGGAAATCATTAAGAGTTTGGAAGAGGAGTGTTCCAAGTTATATGATGAAAAAAAACAAGTATGGACTCAACTAATAGAATATGCATAGTTGCAAGGAATAGAGAATAAGTTGAAGGTTGTGCTAGACAAGGAAAAAAAGTTTAAAGAGAATATGATCACTCTTCCACCAACATAAAATATAGCTACAATAATGGAGAGTAGGAATATGTACATATACATAAATCAAATGAGAGCAGAACAACATGATCACACACAAAAGATTGACACACTACAAGAGGAAGTGTTCTGGATAACACAAGAACTTGCAACTATATAAGGCATAGAGAAACATGAAATGCAAGAGAGTATAGATAAGCTAAAGACCCGCATTACTACAAGACAACAAAGGGAATTTTGTAGCAATAAAAATAAGTAAAGGAAAATTTCACGACTGCAAGAGAAAAGTTCCATAAGTTCATGGCGACATGGAAGAATGATTGAAGTGGCTCAGGATGAGCCACATGTGAGTGTTGGGGGCCCTTTGGAGTAGGACATTTTGGGACTAGTTTAAGAATTACGTAGGAGAAAACTCTGGGAAAAGTCATCTAAGGAGAAATGCACATAGAAGAAAAGAAAACAATTAGTGCATTTTCAGTAGTCAGTGCACGAAAGGTGGAAAAAAATTAGAATTTAGTTAGGCCTTTTGGTCCATTTTGTAATGGGATAAGGCCTAATAAAAATGTATAAATATGTAAAGGGTTTTTAGGTAGAAGAGAAGGGGCGACTGAGAATGAGTTAAGTGTGCAATGCATGCACAAATGACAAGGGCATTTTTGGGGTAGAACTGAGATATCATGTATGAGCATGGTGTGCACCTTTTGTAAGAGATGATGTTGAATGATAATATACAAATCATTCCATTGTAGACGTAGCCAATATTGGGTGAACCACGTTAAAATATGGTGTCTTTGTGTTATGTTGTGATGTGTTTGTTTGTTGTTCTATTTATTGCCTTAATGTATGTTGGTTAATCTTAATCTATGATATGTTTTTATGGTTATGCACACCTAAAGAATGGTATAATTCATGAACGTTAAGTATAA
>ML839123.1:31615-43435 GCA_009831015.1 Picea engelmannii | reverse complement strand
ATCAAAGATGAAAATAAGTGTCACTAAACGGATATCGATGACCACATGTGTTGATTATTGAAACACATGTTTATATAAATAAAATTTTAAATTAGTTATGATCAACTATGTATTGTAAGGCATCCAAGTGACTTATATCATCATTAATCTCATTTATAAACAATTGGTATAGAAATGATCTTAATCCACTGCCTAATAAGCACATAAGGGTGCAGGTAAGAGAGCTATATTATTGATCATGACAACTAAAACACTCTTGGTTTTATTTATTTATTTTTAATCTATGTAATTGTTTATGTGTAAACAAGGGGGTCTCATACACCAATTTGGTGTGCTGGCTTGGCCGTGACCTTAAAAATAGATTATTATTATTATTAGTGTTATATAAAATCTATAAATATGGTTACATGTTTTTAATTATGCCGAAGGCATGTACATAGGAAGATATTTTTCCCGAAACCTGTCAACCAATACAACTTGACGTCAATACTACTTGCCACGTAATTTGTCCAACTGTCCTTTTATCTTTGTTGTCCACTATGCCATATAATAGTTCTCACCACCTCCACACCTCCAATTTTCACGTGAATTACTCACCCCAACGGTCACCTCCACGCTTCGAACTGTCACGTGAAGTACTCATCCCGACTGTCATGGAGACCTTCCTCCACTGCCTCACCGCTACCAATGGGACAAATTGTTTCTTTAAATCACATTTAAAAATGAGAGATATTACCATAAAAATATTACCAAGATCCTCCACCACCTCACCACTACCAAGAATGATACTTGGCAACCCCTAGATGACCTTCCTCCACAGCCTCACTGCTACAAAGCACACAAACCTTCCTCCATAACCTCACCGCTACCAAGCATGCTGATTTTGGTTTTCCTACGCCACTTCAAGATGAAATAAGCTTAGTGTTGGAGTGTACATGAAGTGATCCAGGTGGATATCGGTGGCCACCCACCTTTTCCAACTGGCTCAAAACAATTTTCTGGCAATTTTGGTAATTTACTATTTTTGGCAGTTTTTCAGGTCCTGAACTTCTGGAGCCGTTTTGAGGCCCTAAACAATGTTTTTTGGGCATCAACTGGTCGAAAAATGTATAAATGTTATTCATTGTAAAAAATTATAGTCCTCGAATAGATCTTTCTAATGATGTATAATATGTGTCAAACAAAGATCATATGAAAAAATTACGACCCCGGGAAGTTGATGTACTGACTTACCCAAACGGGGCCCACATGAATTTTGGCACTTCATCTCCTATGGTTAGGTTTTTGGATGTCTAGGGTTTTTGACATTCCTGTTTATTGTAAAAAGGCCTTCAGAGCCTCATTGTAATCATTTTCTTGCGAATGTGACTAGCCGTCACATCTCTTCTCAGAGATAAGATGCCACCATTCTAGCGAGTCTTTCACTTTGTATTTTTACAGTCTCTGTACATTTCTTTCATTAATAGAAATCATGTTTTACTGTATCTCTATGTTTATGGTTGCATCTCTAATATGTTTCTGTTATATTATTGGATATCTGTGATATCTCTGTGCATTTATTTATTATATATCTGCTCTCATTTCGTGCCAAAAATAATCCGGATCATGAAGCCATCGAAATTGACAAGCCCAACATAACAAATGACCACAGGCTCTATGGCCATCGCCAAGTAGATATTGTATTCAAAATTCGAGACACTATTGATTCTTTCATCAACTTCTTATACAACCTATGAACTATATTATCGTTATTATGATGGGGCCTGTTCAAATTCTACTAGTGGATTTTAGTGGGTCTCTCAGAATTGAAATTATCAGTCACATTGGTATGAATGCTAGACTCTTCTACAACAATACCCAATCTATTTTCGTTTTTGTGGATAGATCTGAAAACGAAAAAGATGATAAACTAAAGACTCACTTCTTCTAGAGAGAGATGGGGTTGAGATTATAATCTAAAATAGTTGGTTTGATTCGTATTACATGTCATCTCCAGTGATGCCTTACAAGGATGGATATATAGTGCCTAGCTTGTTCAATCTGCCCAAATAATTCATGAAACACCTATTCCTCCTCATTCATAGCTTCTTGGATAGAACATTGAGGATGTTGAAACCCCCGATAAAGGTTCAACGACTCAATCCTTGGGCACACTCGCTCGTGATCGAAACCTCACCAATCGATATTTAATCTTTGTTGGGCATGACCGTCGATCCCAATCCCAATCTAAGTTCTAAACCCATAACCACCAAAGGCGTGGGACAAAGGTTCAAGCTAAGATACGAAGCCATACCCTCATTCTCTCAAAGATATGCTATTCTATTATGTGTTGTCAAAATACTTGCTATACTTGATCTACCCTCATTTCTTTTTCCCTTACAAATGAAAAATATGGATCACTCACCTGAGATAGAAATCATTTCCAATTCCACAGGGCCAAAAAATCACAAATTCAGGTTGGGATTCTATTTATATTATAAACCAAATTGATCAAAGTATCCCTTGGAAGTGTGATGCTTTTGGTTCTCATTGGAGGCATTCTGCACAAGATAAAATAAAAATATTATGAACTGACCACTTGATCAAATCCAATCTTAAGTGGTTTGTCGAAAGCAAAGAAAAACTATACAATGGTTGACAATAACAAGGTAAAAACGACTTATATATGCATGTACAAAAAACAAAAAAGTCATCTACCTTTGCAGTATTAGGAAGATCATAATATAAAAAATTACCCTCCAACAATACTCATGTATTACTCAACTGGTCTTTTCTCCCTTGGTTGCTCTCTCCATGTAGAAAATAAGAGTTTTCTTCATGCCAACCAGTTTATTAGTCTTGCCTAGGTAAATCTCTTTGTCTTTGCCAATGTCTTTCCAATATCCAACCTCTATGGCTTGGTTGGTGCGTGTACCAGTTGGATACTTGATGCAACAAGATCAAAATCACAAATTTGATAGAAATGTAAATAAATCTAATAACTATATGGCTTCTTGCACATGACTACTATGAACCTCATTCAAATAAATCCTTGAACACACTCCTAAAACAACAATTCACAATCAAATTGTAGAATAGCCATGGTTTTTCATTCCTGAAATAAAAAAATTCCTAAGCAACTCGTAGAATAACCATGGCTTCACATTCCTGAAACAACAACAGTTCACAAGCAACTCATAAAATAGCCATGGCTTCGAAATTTCCAATAGCTAATGAAAGTAATTACTTTACCAAATTTAATTCCTTAGTCTCCATGCACATGAAATATATGTTTGGGGCATTGGAGTGCATGACCTTGGTTGTCTACAATATTTAATAAGTGTCATGGAGCCTAGAATTTAGCATGCAGAGGGTAGAGATGTGGTAGTACATTGCATTATGAAGAGGTAAACAATGTTGCTGTTAATGATTTACTGATGCATATGTTTTTTGTTTCAAAGAATAGGTAGGCAATATATGTATTTGACAAATAATTTAAAACATTATTTAAATATTTTACATCCACAAATAACCGAATTTGAGGTGATATATAACCATATATTTGACTCATAGCATTCTCATTTTCATATGATGAATGTTGATTAGTGCATAGATATGTAAGGAGGACTTTGAAACATTGAGCATTGGAAGGGAGAGGAACTAGGGTACAAATCCGAAGGGCATATGAGTGGTTTAATGGCAAGGTTACGGGCCTGATTTGTACCTCGAGGCTATCTATATTTTACCCATCAAGATGATCTGAGTGATGGAACATATTTTATTAAGGTATATTCCAAGCTAATCACCTTTGCATGATCCCTGACAAGGACTGGTGCACATTTTTCAAACTTGACACAAGTACCATGGATGATATCTTACTGGACTATTCGAATCCTGAGGGTGATAGGGAGTCCTCATTCCTGTTAGACGAAGCCTTCATCTGTTCTCAAAAACTAAAATGGTGTTGGAATAATGAGAGGGGGGTGAATCGATATGAGCACTTCTTACCACTTTCAATCACAATATACAAACTTCAAATTTATTAGCAATATATCATGAGCATATAACCATAAGCAATACCAATCAAAAATATCACATCAAATGCACAATACACTAGAATTTATGTGGAAACCCAAATGGGAGAAAACGATGGAATTATTTTTTATATATATCAAGAATACATTCATTGGAAGCACCAACTTCCAAATTCTCCAGCACCAACTGGAAGGAGGCACAAACCCCTTGATTTATAGTCACCAACCTGAAGGAAGCTACAAATCCCTGAATTATCCAACTACAATTGGAAGGAGGCCACGACCCCCTAAGTTACATGCACCAACCTGAAGGAAGCTCCAACTCCCTGTGTTCTCCGACACAAACAAGAAGGAGGCTACGACCCCCTGATTTACAAGCTCCAACCTGAAGGAAGCTCCAACTCCCTGAGTTCTTTGACACCAATCGGAAGGAGGTTACAACCCCCTTTCCTTTCCCCATCCCGTCGCCCTGAAATATAAGTATAGATTCACTGTCACTACCATTGATCAACCTATAATTTCCACTGCCACTGATACATAAACCAACCTATCACTGTCACTATAAGATCAACCACTATCCCATCAACCTCTCACTGATGATCAACCAATAATACAACATGTCATTGTCACTGCCACTATCACTGTCACTGATATACCATCATCAACCAACCGTAACCAGATCCACTCACATGGATACCAAAACCATGACTAGGTCATGTACATCAACCATCAATCATGTACACCAACCATGCACATCAATGTGTACCATACCATGCATCAACCATGTACTTCAACATGTACCAGACCATGCATCAACCATGTACTTCAACATGTACTGGACCATGCATCAACCATGTACCAAAACCTATACCATACCATGTACATAAACCTTGTACCAGAACCTGTACCATACCGTGTACATCAACCATGTACCATAACCTATACCATACCATGTACATCAACCTGTACCATATGATGCATCAAACATGTACCAAACCTATACCATACCATGTACATGAACCTGTACCATACCATATGCCAAGTATCCAAGATGTGTCAATGTCTCAACAATATGCCTCAAGTATGCACCATAACAAGAGAGATCATATACCAAGTATATGCCTCAAATATATGCCAATATCACAAATATGGCCTCTAACAATGAACCATAATAACCATACACAATGTACCAAGGATATGTCTCAAGCCTGTATCAGTATCACCAAGGCATGAACCTCAACCATCTACCAAAAGGGCCTCCAAGACATGCCTTAAGAATGTGCCATAACTACCATGATACAAGCCTCAACTAAACACATAAAAAACATACCTTTACTCATAAAGAAGACCTGGTGCATATCATCTCAGACAAATAGACCAACTTGGTGCATCACATCTTCAACAAACCAAAGATATCATCTTCTTCAATGTGCTTTTCACATATCCGTCACTTACTCCCAAAAATTCGCTACCACAACTTCACTACCAAAACTTCACAACCAAACCTTCACTACCAGAACTTTGCTACCATAACTTTGCTACCAAAACTTCGCTACCAGAACTTCGCTACCAAAAATTCTCTACCAAAACTTCGCAGCCAAACCTTCACTACTAGAAATTCGCTATTGGAACTTCGCTACCAGAACTTCGCTACTAGAACTTCACTACCAGAATTTTGCTACCACATAAATGCTATGAAAATATTTACCAAAAGATCACTTGAAAGATAGATAATCATTGAACTTGCGTATATTCTTATGAGTGACTGCTTTTGGTGTATTTATACTTTTACAAAGTAACTTCTTTCCATAAATCTAGGACCAAAATTTACTTTCTTGTTACAATCACTTTACCCTTTAATTAAGACTTGTAACTGTTTGGGGGATTCTTAACTATTCTTCAGGGCTTCCAACTTCAAGAGGGAATAACTCCTCAACCACGAGGAACCACGTTACATACCACCTACCGTTGCAAACATCTTGACGAGGACTATAAATATATGAGGTTTTTATATACACTTGAAGTATTCTTCAACCTTATTTTCCTTAGTCAACTTCAAGCCTCATGACCACACCTCTGGGTTTCTTGTAGACTTCTTCAAAGCATCTTCCTGTGAGGGCCACGCTTAAAGCTAAGCCATAAGGGGACCACTTTGGAGACTTATCCAAATACACCCATCACATTTGTTGACATCAATGACAACCACTTCTGTTGACATCAATGACAACTGACTATCCAACAACATCAATTCCAACCAACTATCCAAAAAATGACCCATCCACTTGGGAGATCTCTCTCTATCAGATCAGATCGAAACAGGCTTAGATAAAAATGAGAGCTTGAGGCCCTATGTTAATTCAATACCATCTGACAAAAATGTTAATGCAAGGCCTTGATCTGCTATCCTGCATTTGAATTCTAAGGAGCTATCCAAGCAGACCATCCAATCTTCCTTTCTGGTGCATGTAGAGGTTGAGTCTTCTCATTTTGCATGCAAGGGTCGTGTATCTCAGTCAGGAGCTTAGGAATTTGTAGTGAAAAATGGGAAGGGGAAGTCCAAAAAACAACATTGTTGGAAGGTTAAGTCTAAGCACATGTGAATACTAGTCCGATACAACGTTGAGGTAGGGGCCATCCCAGACCTCTTGGACAAAACAATAGTTGGTCATTTTAAGGGGAAAATTTTAAGCCCAACATTTCTTAAAGGATGGTCAAAGGGGAATTGGGTCTAGTTGTTAGGATACTTCCCTACTTACCATACACTAGCAAGGGGATGCATTAGTTTTTTATTCAAAAGTAGAAAGGACCTAAAGGTGTTTTTTAATAGAGAACGGGGATGGGGCTCATCTGGGTTAATTATGAAAGAGTGGTATATCACGTTCGATCCCCTGAGAGAATCACAAACACCAATGAAAATATGGGCTATTTTACCCAATATTCCTTTAATTTTCTGGAGCAAATCAACTTTTAAGTTTATAGGGAATAAAATTGGAATGTTCCTTAGCAATAAACCCAGGTGGGAGATTAAGGTGGATAGACGGTGGGTGTGGGTACATATCTCTGTGGATTTAAAAGAAGGCATGATAGATGAAATCAAATTGGTTTGGGGTAACTTCAATTGGGTTCATAAATTATATTATTGGCGTGTACCCTTTAGATGTTATGGGTGCCATCAACTAGGCCATGTACAAGTTGAATTTCAGAGGGTGCCAATGCAATTTCCTCCTTTCTAGAGAATCATAAGTGAATCGTATGTGGAAGCATCAAAAGGTTTCAAGGGGTTGACAACAATTGGTGAAATGGGCTGTAGCTCTCAGATGAAATTTAATGCCTCTTCGACCTCCTCGTAAAAAAAATCAAATGCCAGTCCTGTGTCTAGTATGTCTATGTCTTTGATTAATTTTGTGAATGGAATGATGGATAAAATTCCCCCCTTAAACTTAGTGGAGATCCCCTCCTCTCCAAAGCAGGTTTTCCATGAAGCCTCTTGTCCTGTTGATAATTTCATAAATTTTCATCCCCTATCCCCCTCTTTTATTCCAAATGTGACCGAGGAAGGAGTCCCCCTATCAACAACTTGTGGGTCCCCTTTCATTTCCCCCTCTACAGGATATTTTAAGAAGTCTCACTCCTCCTCCAACTCCTTGTCCTTCAAGTAGTCCATTAAATCAGATTACCTTCTAAGATCCAAAGTAAGGATAATTGAAGAAACTTGTGGAGGTGGAGGATTGGCCTTACACAAAGGAAGTGGAGGTTAGGTGGGAAAAAAATCCTTCATATCCATCACTCAATCCAAAGTATTGAAGCAAATTAGAAGTGGTAGACAATCGACCATAGATTGGGCCCTTAGAGTGGAAAAATCCCAAGATGAGGTTATTAAATGATTGTTTTGTCCTTTAATTCGAGAGGAATAGGGGGCGTTCCTAAGCTTCAATCCCTCAAACGACTAGTAGAGGTTTCAAAAAGAGATGTTATCTTGGTGCAAGAAACTATGTGCAAAGCGAATAGAGCAAAGGATCGATTTAATAGTTTTCTTAAGGGTTGGTCCTTTTATGCTATTGACTCTATGGAACTATGCGAAGGTCTCATTACCCCCTGGAATACTAACCTTTCGACCATGTATATCGAGTCCTTCTCTTCAGGAATTCTTGTTGACATGGAAGACAAAAATCCGAAGTGTAGTCTAAGAGTTATCAACATATATGGGCCCTATTTTGATAGAGTCTAATGTTGGGAGTCCTTAGGAAGCTCCAAGATGCTTGAACCTCATGATTAAATTATAGGTGGAGATCTAAAATTTACCTTATCTTTGCGGGAGGTGTGGGAGGCTAATCCTAGACAAGATCAACATGAAGGATTCTTTTTAAACTGGATAGAAAAACATAATTTTTTTGATATAGAACAAACAAAAATCTCCCAAACTTGGAGGAACGCTCAGAGAGGACAAGATGCCGTGGCTAAAAGATTGGATAGGTTCCTATTGTTATAAAATTTAATGTTTAAAAAATGGAAAATCAAGTCCAAGGCAGTAATCGGGGGCATATCAAACCATATTCCTATCCTGCTAGAAATTAGCATCAATACATCATGACCATCCTCCCCTTTGAAGTTCAATCATGCTTGGCTAAAAGAAGAAGATTATTAGAAACTTATCAAAAATCTTGGTCACCTTTATCAGAAGAATTCGAGTTCTCATATATGCAACAATTCACCTCCAATATTACAAAGGTGACCCGAGCAACCAAAAAATGGGAAAAATATTTCAATGAAAAATCAATGGAACAACTGTGACAAATAGAGTCAAAGCTGAGTGTAATACTCATAGATGATAGCTCTAGCCAAAGCTCAACTAACCAAAGGGATGAACTTAGTAAATTATTTAAGAAAATACATGATCTCCTAGCTTATGAGGAAACCAAGTGGCGACTTAAAAGATGAGCCCTTTGGCTAAAAGAGGGTGACGAAAACACACAATTCTTCCACAATTATGCTCGCCAGAGAAAACAAGTCAACAATTTATGGAAATTCAAGAACAATAGAGGGGAAATGGTTTCCTCCTTTGAAGATATAGTAGCAGTAGGACACGAGTATTACTCATAAATTTTCAAGGTGCCTCTAGGGTGCCCAATAAATGAGATTTTGAAGGTTGTCACGCTCCTTCCAAAACAAGAGTCTGAAGAAGAAAATGAATCCCTGAGAGAAGAAATATTCGAAAAAGAAATTATGTATTCCCTAGCAGCCTTTCAAAAAGGTAAAATCCTTGGGATGGATGGCCTAACGATATAATTATTCTTAGGATTCTGTGAGCTACTGATATGTGACCTGGTTAAAGATGTAAATGCACCTCAATGAAAAGGGAAAGTGTGGAACTCCTTCAATGAGACTTTTCCGACTCTTATTCCTAAATAGAAATACCTTGACTCTTTCAAAATTTTTTGCCCGATTTCCTGTTGCAACCTTATCTATAAAACTATAGCCAAAATTATATCCTCTTGACTTAATCTTATTTTCAGTAGGTATATATTAGAGGAGCAATTTGGTTTTTTGTATGGGCATCAAATCCATGATGCGATTTCAATAACCCAGGAATTCCTTCACTCCATGAAGGCTAAGAAAAGACTAGGATTTATAATGAAACTAGATCTAGAAAAGGCATATGATAAGGTCAATTAGACCTTCGTTTGGTTGTACTTGATCCATATGGGGATTAATCTCATGACCATCAATTGGATAATGGGGTGTATTGAGTCTACCTCTCTAATAGTTTTAATTAATGGCTCTTCCTCCTCTTTTTTTTACCCCTCTAGAGGCCTTCGTCAAAGATTCCCTCTCTCCCCTTTTATTTTCATGTTTGTAGCTGACAACCTCAGTATAATTATCCCACAAACTTATGGGAGGAATCTCATAAAAGGCATAAATGTGGCTCTAGATTTTACTCTAACTCACTTGTTATTCGTAGATGATGTAATCATTTTTGGTGCAGGTATGATACAGGAAGTAAAATCATGGACCGAAGTGCTCAATGCATTCTGTTCGACGACATGAATGGAAATAAGTGTAACAAAATTAGTGGTAATCACCAATGCATTGGAAGATGAAGTAATCAGAAAGCTAGAGATAAACATGCGCTTTGAAAGGAAAGGTATTGACGATGGGATAACTTATCTATGCTTCGAGCTAAAGCTTAATTCCTATTCCTTCAAATATTGGACATGGTTAATAAAAAATATTCAAAGAAGAATCTCTTCATGGGCCCATAGGTGACTATTGAGAGGAGGCAGATTGGTCTTAATCAATTCTTCCCTGAGCAATACCCCAATATATCGAGCCACCTTAGAAAAAAATCCAAAAGGTATCGTAACCAAGGTGAGAAAATATGTTTTCAATTTCTATGGAGAGGAAGTAAAGATGCAGGAGGTCCACACCTGGTGAAGTGGAATCAGATTGTAAGGCCAAAGGAGCATGGGGTATGGGGGGTCAAAAATATCTTCTGGTTTTGTTCAAGCATGGTAGCTAAAATCTTGTGGTGTCTAATGCATAATAAGTCATTGTGGGGTAAAGTGATATCAACTAAATATTTTCCTGGAAATCTATGGAAGAATGGATAAGTTCAACGAGGAAGTCAGGGGCTTTGGGGTCAATCAATTGGAAGGATATGATGCATGCATACTCAATAATAGGTAATTGGTTATGTTGGCACATTGGAAATGATCAAAGCATAAAGATTCAGGAATACCCTTGGATTGGAGCTAGATAAGGGTACAAATTGTGACAAGATCTAATCGAATACTTACACTTTAGAGGAGTATACTCCATATGGTACACTCAACTACTAGAACAAGATGGAGTAGGGAGAAGCAAATGGAAAGAAGTGAATATCCTTGGTTTGACATGTAACAGAAAAGAGGAATGGAACTCCTTCATTGTTCTATTATATTCTAGCTTCATCCTCCTCCAGGAAGCAGATGAGGACATAATTTTCTGGGGAAAAACCATAAAGAACGGTTCCTTCACAACTAAAATAGGATATCGGATGCTGGATGAGAATGAATTTGAAGGAGATGTGAAAAAATGGTGGTCGTGACTGTGGAAGGTAAAATCCCCTCTAAAGATAAAAACATTGATCTGGTTGATTATAGAAAATAAAATCTTAACATGGGATAATGGTGTGAAACGGGGATGGTCGGGCTTGAGTTGGTGCATTCTCTACAAAGTCAATGAAGAGACTATGCAAAATTTATTCATTGAGTGCGCATATGTACAATAAGTATGGGAAAAGGTGTCTGGATTATTGGAATGTGGAAATCCATTGCTGGAAGGGGATTTAAAATTTTGGATGCATAACTAGTTCGAGGATGCAAAGGAATTCCCACATAGGTTGATGCCCCTTTTCCAACAGTATTTTATTTGGTGGGCACCGTTGATAAAAAAATTTGATCACCTAAATTTCCTACTCTTGGAATAATTTTTTTTTATATATATCATAAGAAGGAAATTTTGGTAGATTATTAGTTCAATGTGTATCCCTCAATCTCAACTTTGTCACACATTTTTCAGATTCAAAATCCAAGTTCGTATGCTCAAGATATCTAGGTTTTTGTCTAACTGCCCCAAAAAACACCTTTTTTCATGTGTAACATAACTAAGATATTCTTGGTTCCATTCTTAGAACTTAATACTAAGTCACATTTTCTTGGTTCCACTCTTCCATACTTAATCTTGCTTCTGAATTTCTTGTTTCCATATCCCCATATTTCTTGTTTCTATCACTCACCCCCCTTTTCCTTACATTCACTTTTTGTGGTGC
>ML839123.1:9140-31580 GCA_009831015.1 Picea engelmannii | reverse complement strand
CACACCTTACCCCCGCTCCACATTCTCTTACTTCATCCATCTCTCCACTCACCCACACTTAGCCATATTTTCCACCCCCCTCACCTCATTCATGTGGACCTACACTCATGCGGGGATACCCCCACATCCCTCTTAGCCTTATCCTCTCACCCCGATCCACATCACTTATCCCTCTCCACTCATCCTCTCTATTCTCCCTCACAACCTTCCTCATTCCCTCATGCAGACCCACACTACCCCCTCACCCCTCATCCCTCACTTCACATCCACATTCCCTCTTCTCCCTCACATTTCCCACTTCTCTCTCCTTATTCCTCCTCTCTCGTTCACATCCTCATTCCCTTAAAATTTTTATACAAAGTTTCATACATTATAACATCAACCAATGATATATTTCCATGTGGAAACCAATTATATAATGACACATCGAATCCAATGAGAACACTACACATGGAAACCTAAAGAGGGATGACACATGGCACCTAACTAATGGCAACATGTGGCAACCTGCCATTGGAGACACATGACATATTATTATTGGAGAACAAATGGAATATTCTTATCAGTTACATGTGGCAGATTATTGACCTATTACGTGATGACATGTGGACTGGGCATGGTGGAAAGATGACTGGGCATTAAAAAATTAATTAATTAATCAATTTCCTAAGGGAAGGTCAAATCTCAATAGTATTCTCTCCTCTTGTTCTTACTAAGTGTGTAATACATTTATGATTATATACACCAAAACTTCATAAAATCCCATGCATGTGGGATGACATTTTTAAGACAAGTAGAAATTTTCAAAAGGAAAAATGAAATTAGATCAAGGGCTAAGATTGATTCGCGGGTTAAATGAACAACTGTTGAACGATGAACTTATGGAAGCCATAACTTGAGATCCATAAGTTAGATTTGTTAAAACTATACCTCGTTGGGAAGATATTTCAACGAGAAATATATTGGAACAAGTTTCAAGAGCCAGAATTGACCATATTTGTCTCATAAATTGAAATAACAATCAACTTGACTTTTATGATTTTATGATAGATCTTCTTGGAATCCTAACTTCTCGAGCTCATATTTTGATATCCAGGAATCAAAATTGTGCCTAGGAGGACTTGTTGGAAACATGAGAGGATGGATATTGCATCTGGAATGTTTCCCATGGTTGAAATGGAAAATATATTACTCAAAAAATCAAAACACAACCCAATTTTATTAAAGGAAATCAAATTGAAAATTGGAAGATAAATTTTATTAAATAAACTTTATTAAAGGAACAAGTGGGCCCTACTTGGAGGCACAAATTTAAATGACATAATTCATTAATAAAAATTCAATCAAGAATTAATTAAAGGTAGTTTACTCCAAAATGGAATTGTGGAAAGTTCTAGAAAGAAAAACCCTAACTACAAGAACATGGAAATCACATTTTTAAAAGGACACGAGAAGACACTATGAAGAGGGGTAGTTAGTCGTTTACATAGTGGTGAAGAGTCTGCAAGAAGCAAAGCTCTATCTTTCCAAGATTCTTTGAATTGGCCTGCTAAAAATTGTTGGAATATTCACCAATATTGAGAGGGGGGGTGAATTAGTATTGAACATTTTTTACCAATTTCAATCACAACATTAACTTATCTATGAATCCACTCACTTTTGATTGCATTTAACATATCATAAAAATATAACCATAAACAATGCATCACATCATACAAAGATACAAAGTACACCAATATTTTACATGAAAACCCAAATGAGAGAAAACCACACAATGCTTTCTTATATATCAAAGATTACATTCACAGAAAGCACCATCTTCCAAATTCTCCAGCACCAATTAGAAGGAGGTTCCAACCCCTATTTACAGGATCCAACCTGAAGGAAGCTATAACTTCCTGAATTTTCTAGCTCCAACTGGAAGGAGGCTCCAACCCCCTGATTTATAAGCTCCAACCTGAATGAAGCTCCAAATCCCTATATTCTCTGGCTTCAACCGAAAGGAGGCTACAAACCCATGATTTATAGGCTCGAACCTGAAGGAAGCTCCAACTCCCTGTATTCTCCATCTCAAACTGGAAGGAGGATACAACCCCCTTTCCTTGTACCTTCCTTCCACTATGAAATATGAGTGTAAACTCAAATTGTCATTGTTACTTTCACTATTGCTTTCATTTCCATTGTCACTGTCACTACCACTGTCACTATCACCATCACTTTCATTGATATTGCCATGGTCACTACCACTGTCACTGTTGTTAGCACATAGGATGTACAAGAGTCAATTTTTTTTTAAATGTTAGTGTTAGAATAATTGAAGAAGATCAATACTAATTGGGATCCTTTCCTAGTTGCATCATGATTTCAACTAGATGTTGTTCATACACCACAATCAAAGAGACATACACCTATATCTGTTGAAAATACTGTGCATACAGAGTCCAGTAAAAAGAGGAAAATGGATAAAAAGGACAATTCCTCTCAGTCTAATGATAAAATAAGTGAAGTTCCTTTACAACCTCCTAATGAAGAAACTTCTCTTGTGCCAGAGCCTTCACCTATGGAGACATCCTCTAGCAAGGTAAGGAGTTTAAAGGGAAATAAACTTGTATTTTCTCCACCTGTTGCTGCAGAATCTATTAATCCTAGAAGACCATTCACAATATCAACAACAAAGCAACATGACTATGTGGAGAATGGTGCATCCAGAGCACCAGCTCCACAAACGGTCAAAACTCAGCCTCTTAAACAACCAATAGAAATCATTGAGATCAAGTCTCCTTTTGATGAGAGGGATCCCACTTTCAAAATGCTGAAGAGACAACTGAAAGAGGTAAGGGCTGAGAATGAACAGTTGAAAAAGGAAAATATACATGCCAAGATTCAGCTAAAGAAGACTATAGAGATGGGTGAAGAAATTGTTAAAAAGGAAAAGCATTGGGTTAAGAGATCCATATATCTGCGTAGGGAAATGGAGAATATGTACAGGCAAAATAGATCTCATCAAGCTGAAAACAAGAAGTTGAAGGAGGAAGTGCAACAGTTGAAGGAACAAATTGAAAAACATAACCTGGACATGTTAGCTTGGGAAACCACTAGGAGACGAAGATAAAGTCATCTCTTCATCAACGTTATCAGTTTTTCTATGGTGTTTTATATATGCATGCTTATAACCCTAAGGAGTAATTTTTTCTTATGTTGCTATAATGATGCCCATATTCCATTTTTGCAAGTCATTTTCATGATTTTAAGGTTGTAGTAGGTATTAACAAGGATTTAAAAGCTTCTTGCACAATTTTGGTATAAATTGATATGTTTTGAGGACAAAGTGACACCTACAAGAAAGTTCACAGCGCATCCTGCTGAAGGTGCTGCAAACTGCTAAAACTAGAATAGTTTGTAGTGCACTCACTGTGAAATTAACATTTATTTAGAATTCGAGTTATATGAAGGTTGCCACATGTCATAAGAGGTTCGAGTAACTCTCCAAAGATCAATTAAACATCAAGGGAAACCTGTGCCTAAGATCTAGCTTCAGTTAATCTCCATGCAACGAGTTGGTTGCAGTTATATTTAATATTGCCAACAACTTCTTGAATTTTAGCAGTTTGTTAGATTTTAGTTGTCTTTCTATTTTTGCACCTCTCCTAGGCAGAGGATCCTATGCTATAGTTAGGTGGCGATTTCTAGAGTTTTTGTTTTTGTTTTTAATGTTTTTTCTATTTAATGTGTAATGTAATTCAAGAAGAAGGTTCGAATGGTCATAGATTGAGACTCAAATCTTTAGTCTCAGTTGTAAAAAGTTCCTAGACTATATGTAATCAGAATTAACAATCTTGAATAGTTAATGATCAATTTATTCTCCTATTCTCATATCTATCTTTCAATCTTGCTTTGATGCTAACTATTGATGAAGGATTAGTCTTAATACTTGTTCCTTAATGTAATGAATGATTTACAATTTATCTACTAGTGCAAGTGTTGTCAAATTACTTTTTCTTGTTGATTAGGAGGTTCCTACTTGATAAGATTTCTACTGTATATGTTTCAAAATTACCTGATGTAACCTAGTGCATGTACTTCACATTTTCTGCTAAGTCTTCCATCTTTCCATTGATATGTTCGAAGACTATTCAAGCCTTGCTTGGTGGTGTATATTTTGTGGGAGTTTTGTGTTGATGTTTTAAACTGAGTTTCTCACCCATTCGATACACATTGAACTGAATTATTATCTTTTACGAACCTACCACTTTTCTTCCTTTCCTTAATTTTGTGGGCTAACTTGTCACTTGTTGTTGCAACTGTTTAGGGATTCTTAACCATACTTCGGGGATTCCATATTCAAGAGGGAATATCTCCTCAATCGTGAGAAACCACATGGTATACCACCTACCGTTGGAAATGGCATGATGAATAGTATCCATCTATGAGGTTTTTGCATGCATGTGCCATGTCCTTCATCCTTTGTTTTTTCAAATAGCTTGGGGTTTCATGACCATACCTCTGGGGCTTCTCAACCACTTAACTACTTATCCATCTTTCCAGGTATTCTTGTAGACTTCTTCAAAGCATATTCCCATGCGGGCCATGCTTAAAGTTACGCCATAAGGGGATCACTTTGGATACTTCTCCAAATACACCCATTACTTCTAAAAGCTTTTAGGCTTCTTCTAGAGTTTACATCATTCATTACTTTTAGAGGTTTTTGGGGATTTTGGACTTCTTCTAGGGTTGACCTGGGTTGAAATCAATGAAAACCAACTATCCAATAATATATCTCTTTGGAATTTATGGAAACATTCATACTCCAACAATCATAATCCCCCTGTGACCATCACTCCTCATATCTCTCTTCTAATGTTTCTCTCCCCCTTTGACATCAATGGAACATGGTATCTCCCCTTGGGCTTGCTCCCCCTGTCTTCATGCTTCTGATCTTTCTCTTTCTCCTCCTTTGACATCATGGGAAAAAGGGTAACTCCCCCTGTAGGTATGTTTCCTCTTGTCTTCATGCTTATGATGTTTCTTTCCCGATCTCTTTGTACTGATGATTTCTCTCCCCTTGAATTCTCTGCAAGATTTCCTGTAGATCAATGTGGGGCTTCTTGTACTTGCTTCCTTTCCTCTCTTCATTTGTTCTTGTCCATTGGTTCTTACTCTTGTAATTCAGTAACATATATAAAAATCATTCAAAGTTACTTGACTTCAAACATTCAAGGCTTGTCATCTGAACTGACATCAATGACATAGTCATCCAACAATATTATCTTGATCGTATAACTCTTCCTGAAGGTTTCTCTCTGTCTTTCTATGCCTTTGACTACTTTCCTTCCTATGAATGACTGATTCCACCTGTCAATATGCCTTCATCCACTGTTTTGCATCTTCTTTGGCTCATTTATTCTGTACCCGTCAAGTGTCTCATGAATTCATCTTTTTCCATATGTCACAAAAATGTCCATGAATCTACTACTCAACTGCACATAATGCTGACCCATCTACTGCAACTGATTACAACATATTCCTGCTCTTCAAATTGAATCAAATATGTTCACTAGTCTTCTCTATATTTAAAACATTCTCAAGTCCGTATGTCACTGCTTGGAATATTCTATACAATCATGAACCTCTGCTTGAAAAGTGTGCCAATGATATTATTCATAAGTGTCAACAGATACCTGCATGGGAATGTGTTCCGAAATCTTCTCCTCAAAAAATCAAATTGTCACAAGACATTCTGCACTTCTGTCATCAAACCACTCTGAAAATTCCTTCCCAAAATATGCAAACACTTTAGACTACTCTAAATATAGTTCTATGATCAGTAGAGCTTCTGCTTAGAATCCTCCTTTTCAATATTCATATTTGCTGGGAATATCCAAGCCATATGGCTCAGAAAGGTGGAGGAAGCTTCCCTAATGCGGAGTAATCTTCCTCTTCATCTATGTATTCATCATCTTCCTGAATTCTGACATATTCTTCTTCATCATCTTCTTGAGTTCTGATATCTTCCTCTTCATCTTGAATTCTAGCATCTTCCTCTTTGCCTGTAGATTCATCATGATCTTACACCCTTGCAAATCTTGAGAGTATGATCTCTAGGAGTTCTTCATTCACCTGCACTTTCTTTCTTTTCCAAACCTTCTTGCATATGATATCAATGTTTTCTTTCATGGAAGTATCCATCATGCTTCTACAATCACGGGCTATGTGTCCATAGTTGTGGCATTTGTAACATTCAATATTGTATGGAGACACATAAACATTTCTTGCTTGACCATTTCTTCCATAAGCTATGCAATCTACAACTTTATGTCCAAAGTTATTACAAGTAAAACAATAACCATAAAAAAAAATTTGATACCTGAGAGTGAATGATCTTCTTGGTGATGTAGTCCTTCTGAATTCATGCCTTGGTTGATGTCACACACCCACTATGGGAACTAATATTTTTCGTCTTTTTCCTTCCTTTCACCGAGGAACATAATCCCCGAATTCCTATGGGGCCTGATGCAGACCCTACCATCCCTTATCCTTACCCATGTGATCATTGTCTATGACCACGGGCCTTATCGGAGAGGTGTTTCCAGCTTTCGTGATTCGGGAAATCGCGATGCATGTGTTCCTCTGCTCTCTTGTCTCTCGAAGTGCCGAAATCCGAAAGGGACCAACAGTTTGTCACATCTAACAATGCCTCTGATTAAAACCTGGCATCCCACCTTTCGGAGTTTCACGTATCGGGTTTTCGCGGTAGAAGAGGATGAGGGGTTCATACCCTTTGGTTTTCCGGGTGCCGAAACACCAAAAAACCAAATCTACATGCGCTAAGCCATATCGAGATTTCACAAGTCGGGAATTCAGGATTGGCGTGTACCAGGGACTTGCTTCTAGATATCCCGGGTGTCGAAATACCGAGACATCAAGACTTATCCGCACTATTATTATTTCGAGGTTTCGCAAGTCGGGGTTTCACGACCGACGAGTACAAGGGCACTGACCCTTGGGTTTCCCGTGTGCTGAAACACCGAAACATCCAAACTCTAGACACACTATGTCATTTCAGGGTTTCACAAGTCAAGATTTCGGGACTGGCGAGTATAAGAGACTTTCCCTTAGATATCCCGTGTGCCGAAACACCAAAACATTGTATCTCATCCGCTCTATTATCATTTCGGGGTCTAGCAAGTCGGGATTTCAGGATATGCACAGACAAGAGGTCTTGCACTTAGGTTTCTCAGGAGCCGAAAATCCGAACCATNTGGGTTAGATCTCTGCCACGTGTCGCCCTGGATCCAACGATCCAGAATAACCCTCGCGATTTCGGTGATTGCGAATCCTCATTCTTCACCACCCTTATACGTCTAAGTTCCGAAACCCCGGTGGCTTCTGGATGTTCGCCACCTGTCCTCCAACGATACAATGGTTGAAGTGATTTCGGGACTTCTTTCGTGTGCCTATCTTCGGATCCAACGACTGTCGGTCCCCGCTCTAGATCTGATGGTTCTATATCGTCCATTCAGATCCTCTCCTCTTGTGCGCTATCCTGTGTGTCTGGACGCAAGATTTCAATGGTCCAGATCCACACTCTACAGTTGATCTAAGGGCTGTTGTTTCTCTTCCTCCTAAGCTTTGGATTTCTTCCCAATCTTGGAAGATTTCGACGCTTCAAAGGTCTCAACCTTCGATCTTCTACTGCGAGCCGACTATTGGGTCTCTCTAGCACTTACGAACAGTGTTGTCCCTCCTGAGCTTTCTTAGCTATGAAGGAATTAAGAGTTTTGTGCTCTTTCTCCTAGGCTTGACTCTTAGAAGAGTCTTCCACGCATCCCTTGCGCTCATTTCTCAAGTCTAGGACTTGAGTGAGTCTCGGTCTCTACTTGCCTCGTAGGGAGCCTATGCATAACTACACTACCTCTCCTGAGCTTAACATAATTTGTCCTCCAAGGGACTCTAGACAACTAGGAAAGTTGGCATGTGTACATGAGACTATGCCTAAGGTCGACGAACTCATCGTTCGTGGCTCTAACTCAAGCCGCCTCAGGACACAAGTATTTATGAGTACCAATCATGTTCTATCCATATAATCTCTTACTGGCCTAATTATACAGCCAAGCAGTAAGGAAAGAGACACAATATATCCATTCAGAAATCAAGCACAATTCCTGAAACATACAACGTATAACCAAATTCATGCCCAGTTACAGCTAAATTACATAAAGTAAGAAATCACTTATCTATTATAGGTTGCCGCCAACCAATTGACTGTGGGTGTTCGTCCTTCCACTCGACCATAGGCTTAGAGGCATTCAATATTATCACTCTAGCCACCCCCGTGCCAAGCCATGATATCACCAGGGAACTCTCACTCTTCTCAAGGGTTCTCTCTCTGTTTCAGTTTTTGTTCGGGTCCTGTTTTCTGCAACTTGGAGATTTCTCACTCGTTTGTGGCCTCGATGAGGTTTCTCAGATGCTCTTCGGCATCAAGCTCGCAACCTTCTGTTCGTGATCCACTAGAGAGCTTCGCACCTCTCCCTTGTGAGCTCCTGTTCTCGTTTCTGTTTCCTTCTCCTCTCCTCTGTGTCCCTCTTACCTTGGACAGTTTCGCCGACCTATCCTGTTCCTTTTGTCAGAAGGAAACTCATGTTTGCAGGTCCTTGCAGTACTTCGAGCTGACATCCCATGTTTCCATTCATGGGGGGGTGGTTGGTGATTCAACCACCGTTATTTCTTCATTGACTGCTTTCCTTTCCTTGGGATTCGAAGGAGGTTTGTCATCCTTATCATGAATATTTGGGGTTATTTGATATATGAACCCTCTTGTATGGTTTTCACATTCTTCCTCTGGTGATATCATGGCTAGTACTTTCAATGCTTCACCCCCATAGTAAATTATTGGCAACTCAAACAATAATACATTTACATTTTCCTCATGCATTAGCATGGTAATTCCTATTCTATGATTAATTACAAATTGGGGGAAACAGGGGTGTTACAATTCCCTCCTCCTTAAAGGAACACCATCCTCGGTGTTCGTTTCTCAAAACACCTGTGATGCCTTTCTCATTCGGCCACTTCAGAAGTCTTAACCTTCATCCTCAGTCAGGTCCTCTTTCAGAATCTTAGTTCGTCACCTGCCTTCAATAATTCTTGGACAACAAGCACATTAATCACAATTTTGTGTGAAAATATCTTACTGTTGTTCCAAATTAAAAAGGAAAATTCATATTCTAGCAGAGTACTTATCTGTGCAGTTTGTGGATCTGTATCCACATGATAGTTTTGTTATCCATGCTCATTGCTTTCCTTGACATACCCATTAGGTGCTTGATTCCAATTCAATAGTTCACAAGAGCTATCATGATTTTATCTTCCTTTCCAAGGTTTTTTTGCACGGGAAACTACCCACTGTGTGCATGATCCCAATAGTTTACAAGAATTATTAAGATCTCCTCTTCCTTGCGGTCACTCACCCTCTAGGCCCAGGCTCAGGCATCCCCTTCATTGTTATACAGTCTCTCGGGCGATCCATCTTTCCCTGCCAAGGTTTTCTCGCACAGGAAAATTTTAGAGACTCTATCGAGTCTTACAGTCGAGGCGTCCCTCAGACTTGCTCGTCCGAGGCATAACTCGGCTTGTGTTACCTCAACACAATAATTTTAAGGCGATCATGGCTTATCACAGGGTTTTAATGGCTCAATAGTAGCCCCTTTTATTTTTATCATCTTCAGCTTTGACAAACTTCATCTGTTCCTTCTTGACAGATCTTTTCTCCTCACCTGTGTCACATGTATACAACATTCGTGAGACATCATTATAAATTCCAACTTTCAGAATTTTATTGCAAATCTGTCACCTACAGATTTCCTATTCCACAATTTGTTTTCATATTTGTTCCACACAGGAACCTGATTCATAATCATGGGACTTTCCTTCCCATAACATTTTAGCTCAACAGGAAATCGGTCTTCCTTATGGGCTTACAACATTTCCATATCCAAGAATCCTTCTTCCTGCAATCACTCCTCAGCTAATCAAATTGTTAGTTCTCATGCACATACATTTTATTGCACCTTTACAACATCATCACAACAATTTCAGAATGGTGCATACTAACAATCAGATTCACTTTCTCAAAAGGGAATACCATTCCTTGCAGTTTGGATCAACAGACAATTGGTCTTTCCTATGGGATTACTTTACTGCCATATCCATGACCCTCTGCTTCCTGCAATTCATTCTTCAATAAGCCAATCAAATTGTTATATTTTCCATGTATATATATATATATATATATATATATATATATATTTCAAAACGTAATTCAACATTTGAAAGGGTTTTAACAAATGTGCCACTATCCCTGGCCACATTCATACCGAATGCACTCTTGCATTGTTATTCAAGTTTGCCACACTTTATGACTGGTTCTTGGCCATGGGGTGTTGGAATTTAACCAACCTCTTCCTCATATGGTTTATTCGTTTTTCTTTCATTCTTACAACAGGACCATACTGCCTGCTATAGGTCGATCATGATCCCAAATCAACACATGGACTCAAAAGTTTCACATGAATGTCTTTACGCATTCTTTGATTGTCCATGCATTCATGACATATCAGTTTATGAATTCGTCCAAGGGTTACAAACAATGTTTACTACCAGGGGTTCATACCTCCATCATTTAGGTTCTCCTTCATGAGTCATACCTTACTTGGGTATCCAAGGCATACAACTGCCCTTTCAAATTTTCAGGTATAACATGCAATAATAAAATATTTCAAAAGGGGTTCTCACCAAATCCTTTCATACCCTGTTCCACAGAGGCACAAATATCTTTATACCGGTTCTTGGCTGCTAGCACCCTTTCTCTGTTCTCTACCTTATCAATAGTGCTTTAGCGGGATTTTCACAGTCCCGTCAACAACCTTTCGACCGCAGCCTTTCCATGGTCACCCTCTGCTTGAGGTTGTTCATTATTGGCAACTGTCTTCCTCAACAGTTCCAATATTATTCCTTTCTACTCATGACATACACCATAGGCACATTAATCGTCATGTAAATTAAAATGAAAATATCATAGCGTTTAATTAATAAAAACATTTTCAGGCATGTTTAGCATATCTGTATGCACTTCATCACATTATCCTTAATGTTTTTCAAGAGTGTAACACAACAGTTCTCAATTGCTTTCACAACATTACAACCATCATTATTATGGTGTCAAATCATTTGCGTTCATCAATGTACTAGCTTTCTCATCCCATAGAACGTAATGCACAACAAGGAAAGAATTGAGGGCTCTCCCCTTCTTCCAATTCTTTCTACATCGCCTGGGACTTTTCAGCCCAGTCAAGTTATCTCTAAGGTCTCACTACCTTTCCTTAACCACAACTTCAACCAAGCCGTATCAGTTAAACGTACCCATTTATTGATTCAATCATACTCGGGGGTTTACTGGCTTCTTACCAACCATACTGGTTTCCACAATTGCTCTTTTTCTAAGCATCCCTGGGTTAGGCTCATCCTAACTCTTAGGATACTTCAACATGCTTTAGTAGCAACTCTTTGCTCATAATGAATCATGAACATGTGCATCCTACACTCTTCCATTCTGTTATCAGAATGGTCAATATTCAGTTATTAGTCTTCTATTACTTACACGATTCTTTCAAAATGTAATCTAGGATTCTTATACATGGACAGGCCTTGCAGCCCATTGTCCAACCTTCAACAATTATCAGGTTTGTGACTCTGTTCTTTTGACAGAGACCTTATACAGTTCCTCCACCGGTAACTCCTTCAGCATGAAACTTCCTTGTTGCAGATCCATCACCACTTGTGATGGCCTTAACCTTGAGTCATCCTTTTAGTGGTCTACCAAATATTCCCCTTAAGGAATATAAACATGCATCTTTGTTAACTTACATCTATGATGTACTTAACCACTTTCATAATCCTAAGCCTGTATGTAGCTATCGTAGGTATATTTCATAGCCTACATACATTTCCATTTTTTTTTTAAATTAGTCATCTCAGGATTGTTCATAGTCCTTCTCATGTGATCTTCAAAGGCATAAACATTTGCCTCTTACCATGAAATCAGAGCATCCTCACTCATTTACTCTTTCATTTAATTGCACTGGCTTTTCCCGGGGGAATGGAGTACATTCCCCTTAAGCTATCATTCAAGATGGAACCTTTGTGACTCTTCAAAACGGAGTCAACCATGTATCCATGGTATTCATTCAATTTTGGCAAGTGTAATCCTTGCCTCACGTTTCAATTATCAGGGCAATCATATTGGACCTCTAGTATACTTATACTTTTACATCATACATGTGCATTACTTGCACGTTTAATATCATTCATACCTTATCGGTATTAATACCAGGCTTCCTATTATGAAGCTTCACAATGCATTAACCTCATGCACTCAAGTACGATTGAACACAGCTAAGTATTCATCATACTGGTTCATGCCTTCTCCTCACGTGACCATCGACGGTGACCACGATCCGAACTAAAAGGCGCTTCACATTTCACAATTTCGGGATTTCTATTGCAAGGAACTCTGGTTCCTTGATTCCCTGAAACCCAATAGGACGAAATGCCGACCTACGAAATGCAGAAATGCCGATCCCCGACGTTCTCCTCCAAGGAGGTGTCTCCTCAGCTTGTCGCGTTTCGCGACTTCATAACTCTCGATGTCAAGCGTTCCGACTTTCCGTCTGTGGGATTCCCGAAATACCACTTCCCGATATCCAGATATGACCGCAACCCCACTCCTCTTTGTGTCGCGTTGTTGTGACTTCAGGGTTTTCATCCCCAAGTGTTTAGATTCCTCATCTCCAGGACTTCCAAAATGATGAATCCCGGTATGACGAAATGTCGGCTTCCTATTGCGTCCCTTCAACGCCTTCGGGATTTCACGTTTCACGATCCTGCGATGCAAGGGTTTCCCGGTCCTTGCTCCTTTGACTTCCCGGTACCCTAAATACCGGCGTGCCGCTATTAAGAGATCAACGACCACGATCCAATCCGCATCCTACAACCCTGATCCTTTTTCGGCATTTTTTGGGGGGGGGTCAAGAGTTCTGAACTCTTGCCCTTCGCATCCCCGGTACCAGGAGTGCCAAAATGGCTCCCTTCGGGAATTTTCCTGAAACCTCAATCCTCCACCACTTATCCTCTAGCGATGAATGGTCCCGATGCTTTCGGGACTTCGTGGCCCGGGACCTCTAGTCTCCCGAACTCTTACCTCTTGGACTCCTGGTATCTGAAATTGCGAAATTCTCTCTGGACGATCAATGGTCCAGATCGCTCCTTGATCAAGGGCTATGATATTTTCATGAATTTCTCATTTCTTATCCCAAGTCCTTTGGTTTTGAAAAATTCCAGTATCTCCTCACAACTAACCAGTGCGCTACTTCTCTAAGATCGAACAACTTGAAACATTTCGGTTCTTTTTGAATGGATCTTGACTCCTGATCCTATCCCATCTTCAAAACTCTTTTCTGAAGGATTTCTCCCACTATCTCTTCTGAGCTTTTAAGTTACTTCCATGACTAATCTCATAGTCATAACTCATACGGATATTACCCTTTTTTTATGGGAACAACCAACAAGGGTCACTCTTGGGAATTAGCAACAGTCCCAAAGGACTCCTCTTAATCTTGCTCAAACAGATTATCCTTGTTGTCGATCCTAACCATTATAGGTCAGGTAATATGACCCTACATATTTTCATCAGTCCTCTCAATCATGAGGAGTTATAGGCTCAGAGTTTAGTATTTTAATAACGCAGTAATCATAACTTCCTAAGGATCCTACCAGTCCTTACCAGATTTCCCAAATCATGAAGGACTTCTTCATTTGGATCTTAATTCTTACCTAACTAGCCATCTCAATTGCAAGAGACTCTACCTGCTTTAGTACGTAGCCATCGTCACACTATAACATAACAACACAATTCATGTCCCTTTTCTGGATAGTGCAGCTTCATAACACAATTTATTCCACCTCTGTTATTCACACTCAAGTCTTATTAGTAATACTGATCAGTGCATTCCTACTCCTATAAGAGTAGTTATCATTTTGACAAAGGAACAATATAATTCCTTTGCTGGAATTCAACAAGAAATTCCAAAATCACAGGTTCAATCTGCAGCCCTTCTCCTCAAGGAGTAAATGCAGACAACAACATCTCCTTACGCGGCTCATACATGAGCCCAAGCAGGCCAAGTGTTGTAACCATGCTTTGATACCAATTTGTCACACACCCACTACGAGAACTAATATTTTTCGGCTTTTTCCTTCTTTTCACCGAGGAATAGAATCCCCAAATTCCTATGGGGCCTGATGCAGACCCTACCATCCCTTATCCTTACCCATGTGATCATTGTCTATGACCACAGGCCTTACTGGAGAGGTGTTTCAAGCTTTCACGATTCATGAAATCACGATGCATGTGTTCCTCTGCTCTCTTGTCTCTCGAAGTGCCGAAATCCGAAAGGGACCAACAATTTGTCACATCTAACAATGCCTCGGATTAAAACCTGGCATCAAACCTTTCAGAGTTTCGTGTATCGGGTTTTCGCGGTAGAAGAGGACGAGGGGTTCATACCCTTCTGTTTTCCCGGTGCCGAAACATCGAAAAACCAAATCTACATGCGCTAAGCCGTATCAGGATTTCACAAGTCAGGAATTCAGGATTGGCGTGTACCAGGGACTTGCTTCTAGATATCCTAGGTGCCGAAATACCGAGACATCAAGAATTATCCACACTATTATTATTTTTTGGTTTCACAAGTCGGGGTTTCGCGACCGACGAGTACAAGGGAACTGACCCTTGGGTTTCCCGGGTGCTGAAACACTGAAACATCCAAACTCTAGACACACTATGTCATTTCGGTGTTTTTCAAGTCAGGATTTCGGGACTGGCGAGTACACGAGACTTTCCCTTAGATATCCCAAGTGCCGAAACACCGAAACACCGTATCTCATCCGCTCTATTATCATTTCGGGGTCTAGCAAGTCGGGATTTTGGGATATGTGCAGACAGGAGGTCCCACACTTAGGTTTCCCGGGAGCCGAAACTCTGAACCATATATCCTCTAAACTCACTTCGGGGTTTCGCAAGTCGGGATTTCACGATTGACAAATACAAGAGATTTTCCTTTTTAGGTATCCCGGATGCCGAAACTCCGATGGGTTAGATCTCTGCCACGTGTCGCCCTGGATCCAACGATCCAGAATAACCCCCACAATTTTGGTGATTATGAATCCTTGTTCTTCACCACCCTTATACGCCTAAGTTCTGAAACCTCGGTGGCTTCCGGATGTTTGCCACCTATCCTCCAATGATCCATTGGTTGAAGTGATTTCGAGACTTCTTTCTTGCGCCTATCTCTGGATCCAACGACTGTCGGTCCCCGCTCCAGATTTGACGGTTCTATACCGTCTGTTCAGATCCTCTCCTCTTGTGCGCTATCCTATGTGTCTGGACATAGGATTTCAATGGTCCATATCCACACTCTACAGTTGATCTAAGGGCTTGTGTTTCTCTTACTCTTGAGCTTTGGATTTCTTCCCGATCTCGGAGGATTCCGACACTTCAAAGGTCTCAGTCTTCGATCTTCTACTGCGAGATGACTATTGGGTCTCGCCAACACTTACGAACAGTGTTGTCCCTCCTGAGCTTTCTTAGCTATGAAGGAATTAAGAGTTTTGCGCTCTTTCTCCTGGGCTTGACTCTTAGAAGAGTCTTTCGCTCACCCCTTGTGCTCATTCGTCAAGTCTAGGACTTGAGTGAGTCTTGGTCTCTACTTGCCTCGTAGGGAGCCTGTGCATAACTACACTACCTCTCCTGAGCTTAACAAAATTCATCCTCCAAGGGATTCTAGACAAATAGGAAGGTTGGTATGTGTACATGAGACTATGCCTAAGGTCGACGAACTCACCATTCGTGGTTCTAACTCAAGCCGCCTCAGGACACAAGTATTTACGAGTACCAATCATGTCCTATCCATATAATCTCTTACTATCCTAATTATACAACCAAGCAGTAAGGAAAGAGACACAATATATCCATTCAGAAATCAAGCACAATTCCTGAAACATACACCGTATAACCAAATTCATGCCTAGTTACAGCTAAATTACACAGAGTAAGAAATCACTTATCTATTACAGGTTGCCGCCAACCAACTGAATGTGGGTGTTCGTCCTTCCACCCGACCATAGGCTCAGAGGCATTCGATATTATCACTCTGGCCACCCCCGTGCCAAGCCATAATATCACCAGGGAACTCTCACTCTTCTCGAGGGTTCTCTCTCTGTTTCAGTTTTTGTTCGGGTCCTGTTTTCTGCAACTTGGAGCTTTCTCACTCGTTTGTGGCCTCGACGAGGTTTCTTATATGCTCTTCGGCATCAATCTCGCGACCTTCTGTTCATGATCCACTGGAGAGCTTCACGCCTCTCCCTTGCGAGCTCCTGTTCTCGTCTTTGTTTCCTTCTCCTCTCCTCTGTGTCCCTCTTACCTTGAATGGTTTTGCCGACCTATCCTGTTCCTTCTGTCAGAAGGAAACTCAGGTTTGCAGGTCTTTGTAGTACTTCGGGCTGACAACCCATGTTTCCATTCATGGGGGGGGGTGGTTGGCGATTCAACCACCGTTCTTTCTTCATTGACTTCTTTCCTTTCCTTGGGATTCAAAGGAGGTTTTCCATCCTTATCATGAAGATTTGGGGTTATTTGATATATGAACCCTCTTGTATGGTTTTCACATTATTCCTCTAGTGATATCATAGCCAGTACTTTCAAGGCTTCACCCCCACAGTCAGTTATTGGCAACTCAAACAATAATACATTTAAATTTTCCTCATGCATTAGCATGGTAATTCCTATTCTATGATTAATTACAAATTGGGGGAAACATGGATGTTACCGTTGATTACGATCTTCTTTTTTGTTGTTTCCTTCACAATGATTTAAGCTTCTTTGATACCTAAAAGTGGAGGATCTTCTTTGATAATCTGTTTCTTCTGTAATCTTCTTCTTTATTTTTCTTCATTTCTAGAATGTTATTCTTTGAGGGCTCACATTCTTCCTTCTTGATAGGACCTCTGATGATTTTGACATATCTCTTAGCCTTCTCTTCATTCTTCCTTTCTAGTAGACTGTAACATTTCTCTTCAACTTTCTTTACTGATGGTGTGGAGCTTCCTCTCTCTTCAACGATTTTTTTTGAGCTTGAAAACTTCTTCTTCAAGCTTCTCACAATCTTCTTCTTTCTTCATCATCCAGATCTTCATGATTTATTTCGTTCTCTTTGCTTCTTCAAGTTGGGTATTCAAGGTGATGATTTATTCTTCAAATATTTTTTCTTGTTGACTAAATTATGCTTCAATATTGTTTAAGTCCCCAGATCTTTCCTTAATATGACTTGTCAAAATTTCTTCTCTCTTCTCTGCTTCCTTTCTTTATGATACTATTTCAGCTTCCAAACACCATTTGTCTTTCAAATGATCCTTGAGAGTTTCCTTATTCACTTTGAATTCATCCAACTAAGCTTTTAGATTCATGACAACCTTCCTGACTTCTCTAGTACCTTCCTTTCTCCTGATCAATTCTTCCTTGAGGGACCTATTTTCCCTTCTTTCCTTATTTAGCTCACTTAAAACACTGATTAGTTCAACCTCAAAATCCACTATGACTTATTCACATTCTTCTTCTTCTGAATCTATTTGACATGATGAGCATCTTTATTCTCGTTCTGTCCCCGAATCTTCTTTAATATTCTATGGCTTTCTGATGTTATGAGATCCCTTGGAATAAATATTATGTAGCTTATCCCATAGATCTTTGACTGATGAACATTTTCCACTTTGTCTTTTATCGGATCAGGTAATCCTTCTAGGATGAAATCCATTGCTATTTTGTTGTTTTTCTTCAATTCCTTCTTAGCTATAGTCTTTGGTTTCTTTGAAGCAGTGTATCTTGTAACAACAAATTTCCAAACATCATACCCCTGTGCCTATAAAAATGTTTTCATTATTTTGCACCATATCTCATATTTCTGACCATCCAGACCATCAAACATTGGCATTCCATTTTCTGATTATCCATTCTCCATGATCTACCTTCCAACGATTAGACTGATTATGAAGGACCTTCTCTAATACTAATTGTTGGAATATTCACCAATACTAAGAGGGGGGGTGAATCAATAAACATATAACCATAAACAATGCATCACATCATACACATATACACAATACACTAGTATTTTACGTGGAAGGGGAAACCACACAATTATTTCTTATATATCAAAGATTACATTCATAGGAAACACCAACTTCCAAATTCTCTAGAACCAACTAGAAGGAGGCTCCAACCTAAAGGAAGCAAGCTACAACTCCTTGAATTCTCCACCTCCAACCCCCCAATTTACAGGATCCAACCTGAAGGAATCTCCAACTCCTTGTATTCTTTGGCTCCAACTAGAAGGAGGTTACGACCCCCTGATTTCTTGTCCCCAACACGAAGGAAGCTCCAACTCCTTGTATTCTTCGGCTCCAACCAGAAGGAGACTACAACCCCCTTTCCTTTCCCCTTCCTTCCTCCATGAAATATAAGTGTAGACTCAACCTGCCATTGCTACTTTCACTGTCACTACCACTGTCACTATCACTACCACTATCATTGTCACTGTCACTACTACTGTCACTGTCACTATCACTGTCATTGTCACTATCACTGCCACTGTCACTGTCACTGATATACCATCATCAACCTGTCACTGCCACTGATAATCACCATCAACGAGACCAAATCCACTCACATAGATCATGTGCCAAGATCACCAACAACATCTCTCACCATATACCATGGTATGCCTCAAACATGTGCCATAACATCATCAAGATATGTATCTCAAACATGTGCCAAAGGTATATGCCAATATATCCAAGATATGTACCAACCATATGCATCAAACCATGTACCAAACATATACCATACATCCAATATGTGCCTCAAATCATATGCCCAAATATCCAAAACATGCCTCAAGCATGTATCATAACATCAAGACATAACCTTCCAAATTCATATAAAAACATACCTCTGATTCTATAACAGACCTGGTGCATCATATCACATATACCTTCTTCATCTTCAACAATAAGAGAATAATATCTTCATCAAGATTTACCTCAATCTCGTGGGACTAGTTTTTGGATTATTCACAAACCCTAACTTTCAAAAAGACTAACTCCATACCTATAATGAATAAAGGTCTGAAAATTGTACCCAGTATTATTCAATATCTTCTTTGAAATTTCTCAAATTTGACTCCTTGAATCGTCCATGATTAGGAGTTATAACGAAAATGGCAGACCTTGCTGAATTCTGGCTTATTTTGGAGAGCGAATTTGTAGAGAATTCCATGCATTGAATATTTGATATATAGTTCTGAAACTAACAAAAAACATACTATGGATTGTATGATTTCCAATTCAATTGGTCGCACAGAATTTGGATCCTCTATGAAGAAGCTATGACTATTTTTCTCAGAACACCCGTTTGAGACTAGTTTCAATACTATTCAAATACCCTATCTTCCACAGAGTGTATCTCCAAGAATACAATGACCGACAATCTGAAATTGTTACCACATGTACCCTGATATGTCTTCTCAACAGCCTCTAAGTTTCACTATCTTAATTATTCTAGAAAAAACATTATAGCGAAAAATGGTAAGATGACCTTTAAATACCATACCTTAGAACACATCATCACAAGACTTCATCCTCCCTTGGAATTTCTCCCTTCTTCACTTCATATTCCCTTTGAATTCACCTCATATCTCCTTGTTTACCTCATATAAAAATAAATTGAGTTGATGTAACAAATGAACTCCTAGGTGCCTTATTTATACTAGATCTAACACCCTCTTTTTAGGGCCGACTTGACCCAAATAACATTCAAAATAGTTTTTAATGATTACTCCATTGGCGTCAACTTTATAAAAAATATCCTTAATATTTATTTTAATATTCATTTCAATGGGTCCAACTTGTATACCTTGTTATAACCACTTTTCTTATTTTCCTTAATTTTGGGGGCCAACTTGTCACTTCTTGTTGCAACTATTTAGGGCTTCTTAACCATACTTCGGGGCTTCCATCTTCAAGAGGGAATATCTCCTCAACCATGAGGAACTGTGTGGAATACCACCTACTGTTGGAAATGAAATGATGAGGACTATCCATATATGAGGGGTTTTCATGCATGTGCCATGCCCTTCATCCTCTTTTTCCTCAAATTGCTTGGGGCTTCATGACCACACCTATGGGGATTCTCAACCACTTAAACACTTAGCCATATTTCCATAGATTCTTGTAGACTTCTTCAAAGTGTCTTCCTGTGAGGGAAATTCTTAAAGTTACTCTATAAGGGGACCACTTTGGATACTTCTCCAAATACACCTATTACTTCTAGAGGCTTCTAGACTTCTTCTAGAGTTGAAATCAATCATTACTTCTAGAGGATTTTGTGGATTTTTCACTTCTTCTAGGTTTGAACATGGTTGACATCAATAAAAACCAAATATAAAACAAAACTTTCCTTTCTACATGTTCTTCTTTCTGTTTCTTTCCATCGAATCTTTCATGTATTGTCAGACAAACATGAAGATTTGGGTCTGAGTAGTTATTTCTCAAAAGTATTTAGTCATCCTGTAATATTTTATGTCTAGAGGAACAATATCGCTCCTTGTAAAAAGGAAATTGTAGTTTAATTACAGTGTATCAATTTGTCATTGATATTGTTGAGGTTATTGAGACAACTTTCTTTTCCTAAATGTGTTAAATTTGTCACATGCGAGATATTATTATTGATTCCTCTATAGAGAGATATTTTGGGCCATAACTTTAATGACCTCTCAAGACTTGATATTTTGAGCGTGATATGTTTAAAGTGTGCCTATCATATTCTTTATTGAGTTTTAATGATGCACTCTCCTAAAGTTCTCTGATGACACGACCATCTTTGTTTTTCCTTTCTTATTGCAAAGTCATAGTAGATTCAAAGTTCATTTTATCTTACAAGAAAGAAAGATTGTCTGTTGAATGGAGACTCCAAAACCTTGTAGAAAAAAAAATCCGTTGACACACTTCATCTTATATTTTCTTTAAATGATATGATGTATATTTGTATAACTATATATAAGGGTTTTACATTTGTATATATTATATTTCTTGGAAGATATCTCATGGTTTTCTCTTTAGCATTCACCCTTTACATTCATTGCAAAACCATACAAAGAATCTTCCAATATTTTAGCCAGAGAGGAATACCACCTCTCTAAAAACACAAGAGGATTCATATCCTTGTGAGGTTGACCTTAAGACCATAAAACGGTCTATTAGATCAACATGCATGAAATTCGTGCATTTTCTAAAACAAGTTCATCTCAGAGGAAGCAGTTGTCAGTCTAGTCCAAAATATGTCTAGTGAGAATTTGTTGAAGGAAAAACCTCATAAACATAGAAATATTGTTGAGCCATTGATAGATAAGGAATTTCCATGGAGTTTCTTCGATGGGTCCAATCAAGGCCATCCAACGTGGTGTGGAGTGAGTGCGGTGCTCTTTATATTAGAAAATAATTATTACAATATCCTATTCGCTCTAGGATGTGGAACGAATACTAGAGTCGAGCTTGCATCTATGTGGGAACTCATGCTTATGGTAAATGATCTAAATCTATGAAAGGTCCAGTTGTATGATGACTCCAAAATAGTATTTGATTGGGTTAATGGTAAAGGAGATATCATGGTGGCTTGTCTTGCAGCTCATAAAACTTGGGTTAAGGACTTTCTCTCAGCCTTAGAATGGTACTATTTTAAACATATATATCATGAGCTTAATACTGTAGCTGACAAGCTATCCAAAGACGCGCTTGAGCTACAGGATGAAACCTTTTAGTTTCAATATTTTTTCGGCGGTCAGCTTATGGAAGGTGTTGTTCCTGATTTTGTGTTTTAAGGCTATACAACACACCATCAAGGCATCCGAATAAAGATTTTTATGATAAGACTTTTAAACAAAGAAACAAAGAAAGACTAGATCAGATTCAGTTTCTCAACTGTCTCTGTCTCGCTTCCCGTTTCTCTTGGATGCTTATATCATGTTCAATTGCAGCCCACGATCTTTCTAACTCATCCCTATTGGTTGCAGTTTGTAAGATGGTGTTAAATAGGTTTAGGGCAATGCTGGTTTGATCCAGAAGACCAGGGTCTACGTTTGGTTGTCTACCACTAGGGACTGTCATGGGTGATAAGGTTTTAAAAGTTTTGTAAAAGGGTTTTTGCAGATTGGTTACTTCAGAATTTCAGAGATAATATTAATGCAACAACTTTAAAATCTAAAACAGTAAGGT
>ML839122.1:40085-62832 GCA_009831015.1 Picea engelmannii | reverse complement strand
TTTTTCTTGTGGAAACAAATTGTTTGGCTTTGCTCCTAGAATTATTGTTGTGAAAGAATTAATGGCTTTTGAACCTTAGTTTTGGACTAAACCATACAACAAGCCTGAAAATTTTGGTCACGAAGATCATATACAATTTTGTTTGATCCCGAAAGTTTGGCCAAACTGAGTATTGAAGGTTTCTTATGCAATTAACAAACCATTATTTTCGATGAAAATTGAGAGGTGATCAAAAAATAATGGATACTTGCTTGAAACAAGTCCAGATTTTAAAATATAAGTTATTTTCATGGGAAGAGTCTTGAGCGTGCCTCTTCTCATTTCATATTTTGTGTTTCGACCATCTATAGTTTATGGAACTACTTGTTTTGTTTCAATTATTGGTTAACAACTTTTGATTGGTCGATAGTATTAACGCAGTTTCCAGAATTGAGGTTTAAAAACAAAAGGTTTCTAGTTGTCAGACTTTTAACATGCTGAATTCTAGGTATAAATCTATGGTTTGGTTTGTCTTCAGCCCAAAATGAAAATGACATGGATTTGTAAAAGAAGCATGCTCATTTTTGGAAAGAAACAATATGAATGAGTTATACATATTGATTTCAAAGTATATATTTTTCACATGAAAGAGAAATGTTAAAGGACATATAGATGTTATATAGACTCGCTATCCTTATTATTTCACTTTACATAACATTTCTTCCAACTTCCCACACATTAAAAATTTCCTATTCCATACTTATCATGTCTATATAATTAAAATAGCATGTAAAGAATATAGTGTAGATGCATAATCAAATGTTTTCAAAGCAAGACTCTGCTATATGAATTTTGAATGAGATGACTTGAATACATTTATGGAATGGTTGTTTTGGGTCTGCTTAAGTCAAAAAATTATAGAGACGGTTTTGGTTGGTGGTTGGTGAAATTGAATCTCATTGAAAAGAAGTCATATTCTTATTATATAGATCTGATTTCCCTCATTAATCTAATTTTTCAGAAATTATTTCCTAAAATCCCTATCATTGTTTTCCTTTCTCCATTTCAATATTGTCTATATAATAAAATATTTTCACAATAAAAGATGTAGTTTGATGTGGTCAGCATGGTAAAAGAACAAAGAAAGAATATAAGAAAGGATATGATGATTGGTAGACACTTGTATATATATATTTTGAAAACTAAATATGGGAAGACTTATTTTAAACTTATGATAAGCATATATGAATGGGAGACTTGTGTGTTATTGGTTGAATGTGTTTAATGGATGATATATTTTTGTGCCTATTTCATTTGAATCCTTTTCAATTCCCTTTTGTGTTGTATGGTTTTGTCATGTCAGAGTCAGTTTAATCAGTAGACAAATTGTATTAGATGTCTTATCTTATTATTGTTTTTTATTTGTTCTAATTGGATTATCATGGTTTTTGATGAGTTTCTTTAGTGTGGGTAACAGCAGACGAGGAAATGGGGAAACATAGAAAGAAGAGTTCGAGGGCATAATACCTTTTGGCAGCAAGGGGGGCACAAAAAACTGAGTTTTTATATTCATTTTGATGTTGACTCTAATGAGTTCAAGTAGATGATCCAAATAGGACACTTAACCTTGGTGATCAGCAATCCTTTCCACAACCCCAAGTAGACCCTAATGTTATCTTACAACCTAACCCTGGTATTGTAAATATCTGAAAATCTCCTGCACATCCTCATGTTTATGGATGTGGTAACTTATATGTTAATCCTTATTTAGGCGCAAATCAATGGCCTATGCCTCCCCCTCCTCCACCAATTCATACTATTATTACTATTGCATCTATTTTTTTGCCTACAGTTCATCCAGTGATATATGTCCACGCAACTACTATGCATGAGCCCATGCCTCCTCCTCCTCCTCCTCCTCCTCCTCCTCCTCCTCCTCAGGATCATAAAACCACACCACATTTCTCTCAAATTGACAAAGGTAAGCAACATGTTACTTCAACCAACATGGCCAAATCCTCTTCCTCTGCTCATTCAAATATTAAATCAGTAGGAAGTGGGAAGAGAAGTTTACATGAAGAGCATCCTGAAATTGCTCAACTGGAAGAGAAGAAGTCCCAATATGAGGATTTTATTAAGGAAAGAGATGATTTTTTCATGAAGAAGTTTCCTAAATTGTTTTAATTATGTTTAGAAAGATTTTGATTGACACCTTTTTTAGGAGTACATATGGAAACATCGTGATATTTATTTTTGAAACATTTAAAATATCATGTTATTTTATGGGAGACACATGTGTTTTATGCCATAGTATTTGAGGTGCATGTTTTGGCATGTTATATGATGTTGATATATTTTATATTTGATTGAATTTATGATGGAGCAACAAGGAAAATCTATTTATTATTGTTTTTTATTATTTTTGAAATAATGTGTGCATATAGAAGGGGACCCCACCTAGTTAGTTATTATTTATTAATTATCCTTATCAATAAAGTTATTGTCCTATTTATTAACAAAATTTATTTAACTTTAGTAAACTTAAAGTAGTTCAATTAATTGAGGAACTACCTTTTAGAGAATAAAAGGAAGAACCAAAGGAAAAAGAAGGCATAAGTAATTAGAGAGAAACAATTCTTATAAGGTTTGATATTGTTCCATATTGAGATTTCTAAATTACATCTTCTCATTTTCTGAGTTTCTTAAAAAGGCTTCATCCTCTTGTTGATAGAAGGATCTTTCTAAAGGTGGAACAGAAGAAAGGACTAGGAAGCATTTATATTTTACATGTTTCAGAAGGTCATTCAATTCCCTTGATATTTTGTGTAGTTTTATTAGAATTTCTTAATTAAGTTTCAAGTCTGATTATGATTATTTTGAATAGTCAAGACTTGGTGGGCTTGTGACTTGATTGATCCAGTGTATACACTCTTGGTCATTTTCTTTCAGACACTATTTGTCTATGTATGATGTTCAATTCCATCTTAGAATTCTAAGTTTGATCTTGGTCCTCACCCTCGCAGGGGTTTCAAAAGAGGCATTCTTGTTGTAACTCAGAAAAGTTTTTATTAATAAAAATCTGGTTTTTCTCAATTGAGACTTGTGTATTTCTTATTTTCAGATTATTATGTTCTTTACTTCATTCATTTTAATTATTGTAATCATTTACATATAAATGTTTACATTTTCTTTAAGTTGAAACACACAATTATAAAATAGCATCGGGTATTGATATTTTTCCAAGGCTATAAACCCAGGGTAACATTCCCACCTATCTTACTTTAGCCTAGTAAGATTTGAAAATGCTTGAGTGACTTTCCATCATTGCATCAACATCACCTAAAGAACACCCATAAAATAAGTACCACTAAGGACTACATATGCACATAGGAGGCGTAGATCAATGGAAATAAATAATTGCTTGCCTCCCTCCCACCTATAGCGCACAAGGAGGCCATGACAAAAATATTCAGCCTCCATCGACAAATCAAATCTACCCAGACCGAGCAGCAGACGTTGTGTGTCATCGTGTTGGAAGCACAAGAACAGGTCAAGCAACACTATTATGCACTCATGGAAGCATAGGAAAAGGTGGTCTCAGTGATCAATTTGGGTGCGTAGATCAATCCTACTCCTGGGTCCACCACACCAACAAATAACAAAAGGTTTTTCTGAGACATGAAGGAACTACTACAATCATTTGATCAAATTGACTCGGAGTTCCAATAATTCATCACCCGCTCATGCCGAAGGTACAATATGTCACCTTTGTCACATGATAATGAGGTTTGTTGGCTCAAGGATGAGTCATCTAATAGTGTTGGGGGCCTGACAGAACAAAGTTTTTGGCAATACCACATGTGCTACTACCACAAGTTTTTCATTTTCATGTCTATATGCACCACAAGTTTCGCATGGCATTAGCACCAATATTCAGTGCATGCCAATATTAGAGTCATAACCTCCCTAACCCCTCAAGTAGATAGAATAATATGTTTTTCTATGTAATAAAGGTTGACATTAGTAAATAAGGCCTATGTAATAATGTGAACATGTATAATGTAAGAATACTTAATAAAAGGTTATGCTTCTAGAAAGATCCTCCTCTAGAATGTTCTCTAGAAGATTTAAATAGTATAAATAGGAGTAGAAAGCATGGAAACGTTGTCTTGAAAATCATTTTGTACTTGAGCTCTACTCTGCTGGAGGTTTCCCTTTTCTATTGATATAATAAAGGTATCATTTTTGGAATCAGTTATTTCATTATGCTCTATATTTTTCTCTTTCTGTTGATAATTGTTATAAAAAAAATTGTCTTCACTCTGCATAACACTTTGGTACCTTACAAGTGGTATAAGAGCACTTTCCTCTGCATAATTTTTACACAATTTTTTTCAAGCTAGAGACGTCTACTATCATCATCTTTAAAGCACAGTGATATATCATTTGATAAGTAAAATTTTGGTTGGGGGGGGAGGGGGGGGGACTACACGCAGGAAATACAGAGGGTTGCAGGGGTTACTCAAAACACATTGCTTCACCTAGTTGGAAACCTATGTAACCCATGTTGGTACCCCTTCAATTAGTGTTGCATTAGATAGCACTTGTACATGGCCATTCACTCCCACATACCCTAAGGTATATAGGGAGTCCCACAAGTCTTCTAAAACCATCTATAGATCATCCTATAAACCAACTAACTACTATAGTGGCACCAAAAACAACACTCTGGAAGACTACTCTTGTATACCTAGGTAATCGGTTAGTGTAAATAAGGGTACAGTCAAGCCTCCTTAGTTAGAGCCTTGAGATATTGGGTGGAGTACTACTATTGGACCCCATTGGTATATCAAAGAGCTATGCCTAGGGAAAACCCTTTTCCATAGGAACCCTCAAAACCCTAACCCTTGCTACCAGAACATAAGAGCAACAGAGGGAAAATTTTGTAGCACAACCCTACCTCCTACATCTAGGTTGAAAAATTACTACACAATTTTAACTATTAAAAATATAGGAATTATGTCAATACAATGGTATTTAGACCAGAGTGTAACTTCGCGAGAGTTTGAAAAAAAAATAACTATAGTGGTCTCGTTGGCACCCTTATTTGGGACCTATCCCACTGGATTCCTTTCTTTGTATCGATCGTAGTGGTTCCCAACACTTATAATCATTTTTTACATGGACCCACCCACCCTCCCTAGCACCCTTATTAGGGACCTATTCCATTGGATTTGTCTCTTCACATTGGTCATTGTGGTAGCCCTCACCCATAACCCATCTCTATGTGGAACCACCAGCCCAATTCTTTCCCACTTACCTCCCAAATGACCCACACCCACAACCAAGAAGTTGATAGTGGCATTCTTTCCTTGGTCAATGAAAAAACCCAGAACAATACTGACATCAAGAACATCTATTTCAATATACCCTCAATTCCAAATTTGACTCCCTCAATTCCAAATCTGACTCCCTCTCTGACAAGGTGAAAAACAACTTGATAGCATTTTCTAAAGAGATGAAAAATTGGATGATTCCAAGGCCCTACCTCCTATGAACAAAATTCACACCCAGAAGGTGTTGAATCCTCCCATTCCATGACCTTTCATTCCAACTCCCTTCGTCGTGAACTGTGTCCTCCCAAATTTGAGGTGAATAAATATGATGGCTCGGATCCCACGGGTTGGGTCACTTAAATGGAACATTATCTCTCCTTGAATGGAATTACTGATGATCTAACCAAAATTCATATCAGTCTCCTTTAATTGGATCTTGAACGCTGGCATTAGTGGTAATGGCGTAAAAATTCACATCGAGGGTATATTGCTTGGACCTATTTTGTTGTAGACCTTTATGAATGCTTTGACACTGACACATATCATTTGGGTTGTTTGACCAAGATTAAACAATATGGTATAGTGGAAGAATATATCTTCGATTTTGAGCAAATGGTTTTCTGAACATATGGCATGTTTGACACCTTCTTTCATGAATTCTTTATTAGTGTCCTAAAAGATGACATCTAAGCCCATGTCCTAATCGCCTGCCCCTAGACTTGGATTGAAGCTACACACCATGCCAAGGAAGCACAATAGGTAGTTTCTTCCAAAAATAGAAAACTATCCTTTATTCCTCGCTCTTGACCCAAAAATCCCTGCCCTCCTTCCACTCCTATTAAGGTCCACAAATTAATCAAAGCAAAAATGGTTGAACGAAAACTTAAGGGTTTTGTTATAAATGTGATGAAAAATATTTTATGAGGCACAAGTGTAAGAAGCAAAAAAAAAATATGGTCATTTCTAAGGAGGTTTCTAGATATGATGTTGATGTTTCAAATTATAAATATCTACCCCAAGAAGATGATCATACCCCACCCTCTAATCCACTAGAAGTTGAACCACTTATCTCAATGAATGCCCTTATTGGTATCTCTACTCCCCAAAACCTTAAGCTAATTGGTTATATCAAGCATAGGAAATTCATTATCCTAGTCGACAGTGGAAACACCCATAATTTTATTCATTGCCGCATTTCCCAAGAGACCATGTGTTATATTTGTGTATTCAACAATTTCCAAATCATGATTGTTAATGGTGATTCCATGAAATGTGGGGGGCATTGTGAAAATGTGTGCCTGCAAATTGGTCAGTACCACATAAAATATCATATGTTTTCTATTAACATGGGTGGTTGCGACAAGGCAATCCGGGCGCAGCAGGGTATGGGGTGGTCTTTCGTAATCACCACGGGCACATCCTCGACTTAGTGGCAGGATCTCTTGGGCACACGACAAATAATGTAGCGGAGCTATGGGGACTCATCAAGGGACTGCAACAAGCCATCAAAAGTAATTATACAAAGATAATTGCCGAGGGAGACTCTCAAGTTATTGTCAGCCTGTTGAGGCGCATCTTAAGTGGGGCAAAACCGGACAGTATCTCGCCCAGCTGGAGACTGTCACATGGCTTGCAGATCATCGTCGGTTTACTTAATCCAAATCAGGTCATCATTCCCATACACGTCCACAAGAAGGCAAATCAAGTTGTTGATGAACTTGCTAACTTGGGTGTCAACTGGAAAGGCCCAGACCTTCACTGTCATGCAGCCCGGGATTAGAATAACCCTGTTCTACAGCAATGTATTCGCAAAGCTGGAATGGTAGATACCTCTCTGGATGGGGTGTCAAATGGGCTATCGTGGAAGGATGCGGATGAGGGTACTGTGCGTTGTGGCATGGAGTCACATGATGGGCATGTGCCACAGCCCGTCACCCCACCTGATATTTAATCGTGTTTAAGTGGATACGAGCTGCATTTATGCAGGAGTCCTTTGGCTGCAAGTTTTGAATGCATCGGGTTATAATGGAAACGGTTCACCTTTGTTCGCTGATAGCTGGGCTCATTCTGCCGAAGCTGGCATTCCACCCTATTCTTCTCCTCTGGTGCGAGCAAGACCCTATCCTCCCCCTATGCCCATCGACCTCTGTTCTTCCTGCAATTTGCACTGACCATCATATGACGAGGCCACGAGGCAGACCACGGCGGGGTGCGCCATGGAAGCCTCGACGACCCTCGATTACTCCTCCAGACACAACTTCGGATGATTCCTCTCCTCGCCAACAGTCGGTCTCCTCTCCGGTCAACCTGCAAGCCCCGCAATTCGGATCCATGGCCATCATTCTGAAAACACCAATCTCCCTTCTTCGGCTTCTCCACGATCCTGGGCACTCCCAAACTCCTGCTAGCAACTTAGACCATGGCCAGGCTCAGCAGAGAAGACCCAGTACAGCAGCACCTCGCCACCAGGCTTCCTTTGACGGAGAGCAATTTCGGGATAATTTAGCCATACTGCACACCCTGGTTTTCGAACTGTGGCAGGAGGTGGCAGATCTGCATTATCGTGTGGAAGCCACGGAAGTTAAGGTGGCGGAATTCCTCCAAATTCTCGCGTCCATGCATGATGCCTTGTTCCCGGATCCTGAGGAAGCTTCCCTAGAGGGAGACCCCGAGCTCGATGGGAACGGCGATCAGCATCCTGTGACGAGCCCACCAGTCATGAGCAGGGAGAAGGAGAGGTACGAGGACGACGCCAAGGAAGCTGAGCGCAACCAGGAGGATGACGAGAATTGGAGCGACGGGACAGCATACATCAAGGAAGAGCCTTGGCCCGGCGACCTTCCGGCCACCTGGCCAAGCTATCAGCCAGGTGTCTAAGTTTACTATGTCTAGTTGTCCAGGTGTCTAAGTTTATAATGTCTAGGTTTAATATGTACTTCACAGACAATTCAACACTCTTTTTCAATTTGCTCATGACTTAATAGTCCAATGCTTAGAGGGCCTGCTGGACTGGTTTCCTCATAGCTAGGGCAGTCCAGTAAATGCGGCCCGGATAACTCTGTATTTTGGCATGGTTTTTGGAAGCTTTTAATATATTTACACTCTTATTTACAAAAAAAAAACATGGGTGGTTGCGACATTGTTCTAAGTGTTGAGTGGTTATGCACACTAGGCCCCATCACCATGGATTTCAAGGAATTAACCATGAAATTCCAACACGATGGACAGCAGTATCAATTCTAAGGCATGACGTCAGGCTCCCCCAAGATCATCAGTTCCCACTGAATGAAAAAACTATTCATAAAAGGTCATTTTGGAATTATTGCACAACTCCATACCATTTAAGGAGTTGAGACCCCCTCACCTACCATTCATTTGTATATTTTAACCTTGTACAATATTTTACTGCAAACTGATTTTCAATAAAAGAAAAAAAACGATACAATGGAAAATACACACATTACACAAAGTTTTTTCCTTGGAAACCCAAACCGGTAAAACCAGCATATTCTATATTCATTCATTGTGATACATTGCTTACAATACAATATACATATAGGATTCAGCGGCATCCAAAACCCTAATCCAATTACCTGAATTAGTCAACAACCATAATTCCTTAACCAGAAATAGAAAACCATCGGAAAAAACCATGTGCCAAAAAACCGCCTAACAATGGACATGAAAATCGAGGCGACATGAAAAATGAGGCCAAAAAATGCGACACGTTTCCCGAGGAAAAAATCTGCAACCCTCGAAGGGGGGGCTGGAAGACCCCTCTCAAACCCCCCACGCGCTCGACGCAATGCAGCAGACACTATAGCTAGTCGTGCAAAGAATATAACACATACCCAACATCATTCTGACATACAATCTCTCCTATCCAAACACCAATTTTTTTTTGAAAATCCCCAAGGAATTCCCCCTTTCTATGAAGCCCATGATCATTCCATTCCCCTTTTCCCTGGTAGTCTTCCTCCCAATGTTCACCCTTATCATCACCCATTTTCCCAAAACATAGAAAATTGAGAAAAATGTTCAAGAATTGCTAGCAACAAGTGTTATCCGTACTAGTACCAGCCCTTATTATTCTCCTATCGTTATGGTACTCGAGAAATAAGGAACATTGCACATATTCCTTGATTTTCAAGCCCTCAACAAAATTACCATCAAATATATATTCCCCATTCTTGTCATTGATGACCTTTTCGATGAATTAAGTAGTGCTCAGTTCTTTACCAAACTTGATCTATGTTTTGTCTACCACCGGATACGTATGAAAGAGGCCAATATTCCCAAAATTGTCTTTCAAACTCATGAGGGAAATTATGAGTTACGGGCCATGCCCTTCATCCTATGTAATGCACATTCCGCCTTTCAAAGTCTCATGAATAATGTCTTCCACCCTTTCCTTTGTCATTTTGTCTTAGTTTTCTTTGATGATATCCTCATCTATAGTAAAACTTGGCAAGCCCATCTGGTCCATGTGGATCAAGTATTACACTTACTGTGTCAGCACAAAATCTTTCTCAAACATTCTAAATGTTATTTTGGAGCTTCTGAAGTAGAATACCTAAGACATATTGTTGGAAAGGATGGTGTCTATGTGGATCATGTTATCACTCCAGAAAACTCTTCTAGGTTGAGCTCGAAGATGCCTAGTAACTTAACTAATTCTCTCAATGATTAACTCAATGATGGGTATGGGGTTGGATCAAGATGAATATCAACAGTATAAGGCTCTCAAGAGATGAAATCAGACAAGTTGTTTATCAAATAGAACAGAAGTTAATCACCTAACCAGATCACACATATATAAAACAATAAGTATGATGGGTCCAGAAACTAAGATAACCACTTATGATTCTTTGCTTAGCAATCAAATAGTGAGATGACAGTCACCTGAGAATCATATGAGCATAGACAGAGAATAACATTCACTCATAAGTATAGACAGATAGGAAAAGTATAGACAGATAGGAAAGAAGAGATCTGATAACATCAATGAAAGAAGCTTATAGGCCTGAATATATTTAAGAATAAGTCTTTATTACAGTAGCAACATAGTGAATCAAAAATCGAACCTTCAGCCTCAAGGACTGAATTTTCCCTCCCTCACTTCATCTGAAATTGTTGGTTTTATAGCCTTTACAAAAGATTTCTAGATCCAAGAAAACTGGATCAAATATGCTGAAAAGTCAAAACAAAATCATGAAAATAGGGAAAGATCCTATTTATGTGGTCAACCTTAATCTGGATAGTCTTCGTGTCTTCGACAGCTGCAGCAATATTTGACACACTTCAACATCTGACAAGGCAACAGGTCTTCAAAGGCTGATAGATAAGGTCAAAAATACCACCTGGGCAGACAAGTCATTCTTTGCCACGAATAGGCAACAAACTTCATCTCTTTCACATGGCTGGCACCTCAAAAACTGGGACAACACATTGAAACCAATCCTCTTAATTATAACCTTCACTTATAAATCATCCTGGTGCCCTGTAGAATGATAAAACTTGGATCTGTGCAAAAAGAGTTTCATTCTGCACTTCTCTGCGGTTTCGGTGGCTAGAGAGCCGAAATTCTAACTTGTAAGCCACCGAATTCTCTGCTTTCGGTGGCTAAAGACAACTGTGAAAGCCAGCTTAAGCCACCGAAAGCACACACATAAAGTCCTTCAATCAATCATGCTCCTTTGACTCATAATTTAGATGACCTTCGAATCTGAGAAGATTTTTTGCCTTGCTGGACATTTATCATTACCAAAAATACTTTGTCACCTGGAGTACCTCGATTGCTTTTTGCCTTAAATGATGGAACTGCTGCTAAGAATGTGGATCTGGAATCTAGATTGATCAGTAATTACAGTTGCCAAGTTTTCTAGAAGATAAAACCAAGCTTCACCCAAAAGACTAACTTGCTTAGCAGGAGTAATGACTAAAGCAGCCCACGCCTCTTTTGGCAGTTCTTGAGCTAATGCTTACACTCTTTGTTGTTGCTCCCAGCAGCTGAAAACATTTCGACACCCTCAACAAGTGTTTGTTCCAACTGTATGTACTCCGAACTTAGTTCTGGCATAACAAGGTCTGGGAAGGATTTTAGCAGTATTAGATTCTCTTGAAAACTATACGAAGCCTCCAATTCTATGCTCGATTATAAATGTGGAGTTTTTTTTCCATGAATTCAGACCTTTCTAAATTCACAACCTTGAAAACCCTGAGGCGATGTGATTATCTGAGCAGCAGCAAGTTCTCGGCGCAAATGCACCTGTTCATGGCTCTTTTTTCGTGGCCAAGTGCTTTCATCCTCTCAAACATTCGAACAATGCAGATATTTTCACCACAGGACACTTGCGCATGTGTTTGTCGAACCTTTGCATGATTTACTTACAAATTTTGATAATCGACACCTGTAAAACTGTTCGTTGTCTTTAAGGCGTGTTAGTGAATCAAGACCCTGGATATTTGCAAGCTGGTACTCGACTCCTTCTCTTGGCATAAGGGTTTCTTATTCATGGCCTGATTTGCGTGTAACCTGATACCTTTGCCTTGCCAAAAACTCCAACACGCAGCTGTATTCACCACAAAACATCTGTGCACATATCCTATGCCTGCAAATCAGGCATTTGGCTATTTTGAATTCAGAAAATTCGGCGCTGCACTTGTCTTTATCTTCCCTGATTGCACGTTATTGATACAGCACCCATCCTTTTCTCTTGGCAGCTTTGCATGCGGCCTGATGGTTGCGTTTTATTTCTTTTATTTGTTGAGTAGAATCTCATGTGTATCAGGATTGCAAATGAAGTTCATATATAAATGACTCATTGATGGAGTAAAAAAGAAATGGCGCTCAGCGCTGGGCTTTGCATGTTGTCTTATGGCTTAATTCGTAACTCAAACTATGGCATAACTCATGTCTTGACTTATGGCTGAGTTTAATCTTATGACTTGGCCTTGCTGCTAGCATAAGAATAGGACATGTAGTTTTAACTTATAGTTTGTCATTTTGTGTATTTCAGGTTAAGAGGAATAGAGATAAGGCAATCTTAGGCAAAGAGATGGGATTTATTCAAGGCTTGATGAAGAAATGAGAGATAAAACAAGCGAAATGGATAAGGAAAATGACACATTAAGCATGAACGAACAAAAATTTCTCAAAATTTTCAAAGTCATTTGAGGAGATAACAGATCCTAATAAAATAGAAGCTATGAAGGATTGGCCCCATCCTAAAACTCATAAAATTTTGAGAGGTTTCTTGGGTTTAACGAGATATTATGGCAAGTTTGTTCAGAATTGTAGAAAAATTGCATCTCCCCTCACTACTCTCCTTAAAAATAATTCTTCTAGTTGGACTCCAGCGGTTGGTCAATCCTTCCAAGCCTTGAAAGAGGATATGTGCATGACTCCTTTCCTGGCACTCCATGACTTCACTAAGACTTTTGTTCTAAAATGTGATGCTTCTAGGAAAGGCATTTGGGCAGTTCTCATGCAAGATGGTAGACGTTTGGATTTCACTAGAAAACAACTATATGAGAGACACATAGAAAAATATACCTATGAAAATAAATGTTATCTATTATACATGCAGTGTATCTCCGGTTCCCTTACTTGCTTTGGCGACGCTTCTAAATTAAAACGGATCACTGCAGCCTCAAATATTTCTTGGAACAAAGAATTTCATCCTCGGAGCAATAGAAGTGGTTGACCAAAATATTGGGCTATGATTATGAGATCATTTACAAGAAATGAAAATAAAATGTGGTTTTTGATGCCCTTTCATGGAAATATGAAGAAGAAGGGTCCCTCTTCTCACTCTATTTCATTGTATCAGATTGGTTAAGGCAGTTCGCCAGGAATGGTTCCAAGATTCCAAACTGCCTCACCTAATCGAACAATTGCAACAAGATCCTCATGCATCTTTGGGATACTCTTGGCATAATGAGGATCTTCACTATAAAGGTCACATGTATTTAAGCAAACAGTTTCACCTTAAATCCACTATGCTCTCTAAACTTCATGCTTCACCAATGGCAGGGCATACTAGTTTTCACTAAACATATGAAAGGATCAAATGTTCTTTCTTCTGGGAAGGAATGAAACAGTACATCCGCACTTTTGTGGCTGAATGTGATACTTTTCAACGCAATAAAGGACAAACAGTCAAAATTCTAGTCACACTCTGACCTCTCCATATTCCACCTTATACATTGATACATATTTCTATGGACTTCATTGTCGCATTACCCAAATCAAGCAATAAAGAAGTTGTCATGGTTGTAGTCAATCACCTTTCCAAATATGTTCATTTATGTGCCCTCCAACACCTGTTCACAACATCCACCGTGGCTCAAATTTTCATGGGTAGTATCTTCAAACTTCATGGAATGCCCACTCTTTTGTCTTTGACCATGATCCAACCTTCACCAACAACTTTTGGCAAGAATTTCTCAAGCTCCAGGGAACCCAATTGCATCTCAGCATAGCCTATCACCCTCACACTGATGGTCAAACTGAAGTTGTCAACAAGTGCTTGGAAACATAATTGAGGTGTTTCATGTCTGACAAACAAACTCAATGGGATTAGTGGTTACCACTAGCTGAATAGTGATACAACACATCTTACCATGTTTCTACTCACATGTCTCCCTTTGAAGCAGTCTACAATCAAAATCCACCTTTTGTATTCTCCTACCTACCCAGTGTCCAACGTCCAAAACGTACATAGCACGCTTACAGTTCGAGCTGTCATTCTTCGTACCAAAAGATAATTTGCTCATGGCTCAGAATCACATGAAGCAACAATTTTATCGGGATCGTTTAGAATGCCAATTTGTTGAAGGGAACTAGGTATTTTTTCATCTGCAGCCTTATAAGAAAACATCCCTCAAATCAGATCATTGTAAGAAACTTGCTCCCAAGTTTTATTTCCCTTATACAATTCTCAAGCACATGGGGCATGTGGCCTACAAGTTTTCTCTCCCCATTCACTCTAAGATCCATCTTGTTTTTCATGTTTCTTGCTTGAAGAAAGTGATTGGAACCAAGTGCTAGACTCGAAATAGTCTCCCTGAATTGAATGAAGAAGGCTCCATTTGATTGCATCCCCAAGAATTCTTGGACCACAGTGAGTGTCATTTATGTCAACACAAAATCAACGAATTTTTAGTTCAGTGGAAGGATACACAATCAAAGAATGTCACATGGGAGTCGGTTTCCATTCTGCAACAATTTCCACATCTCGAGCCTTGAGGACAAGGTTGTTTTTTCGAGGGGTAGGGCATGTTAGGGTCCTAACCTCCCTGACCCCTAAAGTAGATAGAATAATATGTTTTTCTATGTAATAAAGGCCGAAATTAGTAAATAAGGCCTATGTAATAATGTGAACACGTCTAATGTAAGAAGACTTAATAGAAGGTTCTGCTTCTAGAAATATATTCATCTAGAATGTTCTTTATAAGATTGAAATAGTATAAATAAGAGTAGAAAGCATGGAAAAGTTTTGTCTTGAAAATCATTATGTACTTGAGCTCTTCTCTATTGGAGGTTGTCCCCTCGAAGAGGCAAGTGAATTTGGATATCGATATAATAAATGTATCATTTCTGGAATCAATTGTGTCATTGTGATTTTCTCTTTTTGTTGATAATTGTTATAAAAATTATGTTTTTGCTCTGCATAATAACATTTGGTACCTTACAGCCAACTAGTCTCTATTGCACTTGTGCCAACCATTTTGCAACACACACCAACTCTAGTACCATGCAAGGAATTGTAATAAATCACGCGTACATATTATCCAATCATCAAATATCAGTTGTGATGATTAGTAACCATTTTGTGACTAACCAATTGGTCATCCTTGAGGTTGTCAGTGATCTAGCAGAGTTGTTATCATTGGCATGCTTATCGAGAGATAAAAGGAATGCATGTGAACCAGTTGGGGGTTATACATCGATAGAATTGGCTATTTTTGTTAATGAGGTAGTCTTCGTGATGAAATTCCATATGACAGAGAAATTGGATCTAGATATGAGTTTTTGTGGTCTCTGGTTCAAGTTTCAATGAGTCTTTGAGAAGGCTATGGCCCATTGTATATCTGAATGTTTATCTAGGGTTGATTAATGAAAAGAATGAGATCCAAATTGGTACTCCTTGTCATGAGCTATGCCATGGATGAATTCTTGTTGTATATATTAGAATGTAATCTAAATATATGAATGTTGATGTGAATGGGTAGGATCTAATGTACAGTCTCAAGCTATATGTTTTTTTGTTTGTAATAATCCTTCATGCAATGTGAAATTGTTTTGTCTTTGTGATTCTCATGAGTGTCTTGAGTGAGACCTTATTCAGCTTCTAAATATTGAATATGTTGACATTGATGGGGTGTTTGTTGGTAACGTCTTTCAAACCCTAGGTCTAAAACCCCACACCAACAAATTGGTTCTATGTTATGGATGTCTATGCATCTTTCTGACAATACACAATTCACAATTTCCCAAGTCATATGAGAATATCCTCCATAAGTTTCTCCGTTCTCAAAACTTTAAGAGATTGTACATCCATGTCCCTGATTTTATGATGCCAAGTGACAGACATAGTCACTTCATCGTTTGCTTCAACCATGGAAAAGCCATTTTTGGTACCTCCACATAGAGCTTGTATATGTCTCCATCAATATTTCCTCTAGCAATAATATTCCATTATGTACTCTTAATAATACAATTCGCAGACCTGAACCCTACTACCAGATAATATCCATAATTTTTCTCATTGTAAGAAGACTTTTTTTAATGCATAAACAATATGATTTGCTTGTATGCGCCATATAGTATCTAGAGTGAGACCACTCCACTTGTATTCTTTCACTTGGTTCCATCGTCAAAAGTTACAGTCCATTCTTCTAGGTTCCTTTTGGAAGGGCCTTATACTGCAAAAACCATGACCTCTCAAATGTCATGTCCTTTGTGGCTCAAAAATCAAGGTACCAATGATCAAGAGTGTGGATGCCCAAAAGTGCAACATGAAATACCTACCTGCAAATGAGTTGCAATGCATTATTACTTATATATATTTATTAATAATACTAAATAGGTGGGACCCATTTAGAACAGTAATAAGGAAGAGAAATGGCTCCTCTTGCTAAGATATTCAAGTTTCACTCATGATTACCTTACAAGAAGAATGTCATGGTTTGACAATAAAAAGAGAGATCCTAACCTGGTTCTATTTGCAATTAATGGATGTTGGGTGTGTTAGCAATTTGATTTTAAGGGAAGGAAATGTGTATTTCATTAGACATTTTTACTCTTGCTACACCTAGATTTTGACATATTATTCAAACACTAAGTGCAGGCTACATGCAAACTTATGGTATATTTGGGAAATTGATTGTTATGTGGTATGGTAATCCTCCACTAGAAAAATGTGTGGGTCATGCTTATTTTGATGCTAAGTATGTGATGGGCATATAATAGATATTAAATCCATGTATCAACCTTGAGTCCGACTTTGGATGTTGGAAATTTATGTGGAAAATGGGTAAAGTATGGTTGATGTATGTTTAGAACAGGTTTTTGGAGGCTAAGTGTGCTCCATCATGGGTTGTGGTTGATAGCATTTAATATAGAAGATGGGAAGTAGCGTGCATTTATCGCACGTTGTTCTTACCCTACCTCGAAGTTGCCACCTTCACTATGCTTTTCACACTTGTTTTGGGTGCTCTAGTTAGTAGAGTCTCCATTGTTCTCGACCCTCGGCGGAAATGTAGTTGTCCTCTGTGGTTTCCTAGAATTATTCTTATAGGTATGTGTCTTTTACCTCTTCATTCATCAATATGTCGGCTCTACTCAATATAAAATTGTCTTGTTGGCTCTTAGATTTTGCATGCAAAATGTGTTTGTTTTTCCAAAGCTTACAGTTAATTTTTTGTGAGCATTATGGTCGTGTAAAAATGCATTTCGATTTGGGTTTCTTTCTTTTTTGGCATTTAAGTGATTCAAACTGGAAATATGGTTTGGCATTCTATTTTTTGAAGTATATGGTTTTGTTTCTCCTGGATAAAATGTTGATATTACTATGATATTGTTGTTGGAAAACGTCTTATTAGTGAATACATTCGGTTTCCCTCATATTTTATGATTAATTTCTAAGGGTTTTTCTCTATAAAGGGAAAAGAACAGTAGGGGTTTCGTGAAAATTATATAATACCCTCACCTCATGCCTGAACCTTGGAAGATTTGCAGTTCTTCCATATTGTTATTACCATTGTTTGCAATGTTATGAAGGCATGTGTATTATGTCTTGTTGTCACTTTGGAATATTGCAAAGAAATTGTGATGGGAAGTGATTTTTATTGCTTCACGTGTTGCCCACACTTCAAACCTCACGCCCACTTTGTCTGCTCCAAGCCTTGTTTCCCATCCAATACAAATGGGCAAGTAATAAATTTAAACTCGGATTTGAAATCTTGTTTAATTGTCTTGAGCCAACAACTGGAAAAATTATTAGACCCACAAAATCATGGCTAACTTTTTTATTTATCCATGAGGGAATTCGATTGACTTCTGAAGTTAGTGTGGGTTTAATGAAACATTGATTACTAGGCTCACATTGGGGTTTTGAACCCAATTTGATTTCACAACAATTAATTTGGGGTTATGGTGTAATTTTTATATCATGCACAATTGAAGAGTCTTATTAGTCTTTTCTTAGCTTTTCATGTCGACTTTAGCTATTCTGGTTATGATTATAACTGAGTCAAAATTTATTTTTCGACGGTCTCCTACATAACTCTTTACCAGTTTAAAAGGACATCTATGGTTTTAAAAAGAAAATGAAACTTACAAAAGTTTGACAGTTTTGGAATTTTACTTGAGTTTGATATTGAGCAGTTTAAAAGCTGCCATGTCATGGATATTGTATGTTGAAGTTTTAAAAGAAATGGTTATGGCACAAACAAAATTTGGTTGGTGGGAGTTTTGTCATTTTTGTTAATGTTTATGTCATTATTATAGTTCTATGCATTTCAATAAATAACAGCAACACAAGAACAAGATCACTGAGAAATACACATTCACAAGAGACACAACATTTATCCTGGGAAACCCTCTAGGGGAAGAAAACCCAACAAAACTTCCTTAATATAGATAGCCAATACAATTCCAAGATATCTATATGCTAAAACATAAAGTCCTCTCCAAGATATGCGCCACTATCTCTCTCCTTTGCCGATAACAGATCAGAACTTGTCTCTTAAACTGAGCAAGTGAATTGTGTTCAAATGAGGCACTAGCCTCCTTTATTTATACAAGTTCAGGCACGTGTGAAGCGTCTCTTCACTGGCAGGGCTGACTTCTCAATCTGGGTGGGTAAACCCACCTTTATTATATTTATGGGTCTCTTAATTAACTGTTGGGGCCGACTTCTTATTTTGCCTATTACAATTGTCTTTTGACCAATCCGCAAAAGGGGATTTGGTCCTATTACAATATCCAACATGATCAATCCACAATGGGGATTGATCCTATGAATAAAATATCAATAATAATAAGAATACTCTTTGCAATTACATTATTTCAACACTCCCCCTTAACAAGAAGGGTATTCTTCAGCAGCATCATGCGAGAGAGAGAGAACAACATCACCAACAGCATCAGGTAGGAGGACAGCATCATCAATATCATCTTGGTTGGCGTATCTATAAATCATCGGAAGTTTTCTTCATCAGCAGCATCGTCATTCTCGAAAGAATGCCATCATCATCTGCATCAATATGTATCAGTATAAAAAATGATACCTCATCACAGCACTAGGCTAGCCCATCACAGTACTAGACTGGCTCTATGTCATAGCTGTTAAGCTGGTAGCTCAGTGCAAGTCACATCTTGCTTTACGTCTAACAACTAGGTTAGAAGAAAGGTATACACCATCTTGCTTTGCGTCTAACAACTAGGTCAGAAGAAAGGAACACATCATATTGCTTTACGTCTAACAACTAGGTCAGAAGCAAGGAACACATCATCTTGTTTTACGTCTAACAACTAGGTCAGAAGCAAGGAACACATCATCTTGCTTTACGTCTAACAACTAGGTCAGAAGCAAGGAATCATCTTGCTTTACGTCTAACAGCGAGTTCAGAAGTAAGGAATCATCTTGCTTTACATCTAACAATGAGGTCAGAAGCAAGGAATCATCTTTTTTTACGTCTAATAGCGAGGTCAGAAGAAGGGAACACACACATCATCTTGTTTTATGTCTAACAACTAGGTCAGAAGCAAGGAATCATCTTGCTTTACGTCTAACAGCGAGGTCAAAAGCAAGAAACACACACATCATCTTGCTTTATGTCTAACATCGAGGTCAAAAGCAAGGAATCATCTTGATTTACGTCTAACAGCGAGGTCAGAAGCAAGGAATCATATATACTCCCCCTTTCAGGGAGGATCCTTTTGGTCTATACCAATATTATCTCGAAAGTGTTCAAAATTTACATGAGATAGAGGTTTGGTCAACACATCAGCAACCTCTTCATCCATGCTAACATACAGGAGATTCAAGGCTCCTCTCTGCACCATGTCATGGATGTAATGATAGTGAATCTCTATGTGCTTCAACCTGTCATGGGATACAGGATTCTCTGTCATCTTTATGCATCTCTGGTTCTCACATAGGATTGTGGTTTCTTCCATATCTAGGTCAAATAGATTGGTCAGCAACTTTCGAAGCCATATAGCTTCGCAGCTAGTAGAACATGCGGCAATGTACTCTGCTTCCATTGTGCTGAGAGAAATACTGGATTGCTTCCTACTCTGCCACAAAATCATGGCTGATCCCAAACTGAAACAGCATCCGAAAGTGCTTTTTCTGTCAGCAACGCTTCCTACCCAATCTGAATCATTGTATCCACTCAATGTGAAATTATGATCTCCGTCATAACTCGGACCACAATCTATCATACCTTTAAGGTACCTCATCTCATGTTTTGCATCCACTAGGTGAACACGTCTGGGCTCTGCCAGAAACTGACTCAAGGTGTTCACGACAAAACAAAGGTCTGGTCTGGTGTTCATCAGGTACATCAATGATCCAATAATCTATCTGTACAGTGTGGCATCAATTAAATCTTATGAAGTATCGACCAACAGCTTCAGCTTCGCTTCCATGGGTGTATTCATGGGTTTGTATTCCAGCATGTTGAATCTCTTTAAGATCTCGACCGTGTACTTCCCTTGGTTAAGGAAGATCCTCTCTGGACTCTTCCATACCTCAAGACCTAAGAAATAATGCATTAGGCCAAGGTCTTTCATTTCAAATTCAGAGGCAATTCTCCTTTTACATTCAATGATGAACTTTTCTTCTCCAATTAAGAATAAGTCATCCACATATAGTAGTAAGATTATTGGCTCATTATCCATAATTTTGAAGTAGATATTTGAGTCTGTTTTACTCTTGGTAAAGCCTAAGCTCGTCAAGAAACTGTCTATATGGCCATACCAAGCTCTAGGAGCTTGCTTCAATCCGTATAAGGCTTTCTTCAATCTGCAGACATGAGACTTCCTGTCTTCAACCTCAAATCCTTGAGGTTGCTCTATATACACTTCCTCTTCGATGACACCATTTAGGAAATTTGTCTTTACGTCCATTTGGTGCAGCTTCCACTTCATCTTAGTTGTAAGAGCTATGATGGTCCTGATCGAAGTGTATCTGGCCACAGGAGCAAATGTCTTTTCATAGTCAATGCCTTCCTTTTGGGAAAAGCCACGAGCAACAAATCTTGTTTTATATTTCTCAATACTTCCATCAGCAACCTGTTTTATTTTGAAGAGCCATCTATAGGATACCCCATCTTTATTCTTCGATCTGGGAACTATTTCCCATACTTCATTCTTCATTATGGATTGATATTCCTTTGTCATGGCATTTGCCCATTCTTTTCTCTGAATGGCTTCTTCAAAGCAGGTAGGCTCCTCTTATAGGAGATCACACATAAAAGTTGTATAATTGGAGAATGGCTTTGGTATTTTTCACCTATCTCGTAGTTCCTTCGGGAACACCATATTTCTCTCCATCTTGAATAATCTCTCTAGCCCAAGTTGGCTTTCTTTTATGGAGGATCGTCATCTGAGGAGATTCTTGCACTTCTACTATATCATGGTCTTCTAGAAGTTCCTCATCAGGAGAAGTTACGACTTCCTTCACTGGTTCTGCCTCTGGGAACCTCCCTCATTGCAATATTGGGGATTACAAGTTCCTCTTCATATACCTCTTCAAGCTGGCACAGTTTATATTTCTTGAGCACTGCATCTTCATCAAAGGTCACATCCTTGTTGATCTTAATGTGATGTTGACCTAGTATTATAGATTCTGAAGGCCTTGGAGACCTCATAGTATCCCACATATATTCCCTTCTTTCTTGAAGGGTCCAGCTTGTTTCTCTTTTCCTTAGGTATATGAATAAACATTGTATAGCCAAATATTTTGAGATGGCTTACCTCTGGCTTCTTTTCGGTGAACATATCTTCCAGTGTCTTGAGCCCAATTGCACTATGGGATAATCGGTTCTGCACATAAACAGCTGCCATTGTTGCTTCTTCCCATAAGCACATAGGAAGATCTTGATCATGGATCATAGTCTTCACCACTTCTAGTATGGTTATGTTCTTCCATTCAGCTACACCATTTTGTTGGGGATCTTGATCCCAACATCTTTGCAGAAGTTCACGAACTCTTTTCAGGTATATTCTCCTCCATTATCTGACTTGAGTATCTTAATCTTCCTTACCCAAGGGTTCTCTATCAAGGATTTGAATTCGTTGATCTTGTTGAACATTTCAAATATATCTAGGTCTTTTACGAGAATAATCATTAATGAATGATACATAGTATACATACCCATTAATGGAGGATGATGGCATTGGTCCACATACATCTAAATGAATGAGTTCTAGGACCCCTTCTGCCTTGTTGTCCCTCTTCAGAAGCAGGTTCTTGATGTTCTTCCCTTGTGAACATCCATTGCATACGCCTTCATGATCACCTTTGAGTTCTGGTAAACCTATGACCTCTTTGAATATGTATGGTAGTGCCTTGTAGCTAATATTATATGCCAATATTCTTCAATGGCATAGGTCATGGCAGCTTCTGAGTAACCCTTTAGCTTATGCAAGCTACCTTCTTCTCTTCCAATGATGATTGCTTCATCTATGGTCTCTTATTTATCACATTGCCTTCTGCAACCTTCACCATAGCTTCCTCAAGGTTATTACATGTGACCTGAAGCAAGGTCAGTAAAACAACAAGCAAGAGTAATATCCCTCTGATAATATAAAGCAATAGCACGAACAATCATCCTAGTAGCTCCTTTAGAGCTATCACTTATAATTTATCTGAAGAAAAGATTAAAGGTAAGGAATACAATACGAAATGAGGTCA
>ML839122.1:19396-38276 GCA_009831015.1 Picea engelmannii | reverse complement strand
AGCAGAGGATATTAATGTTGAACATGGAATTGAGTAAATGATAATTTATAATATGGAACAGTAATCATCTCAATCCCATTCATTATTTCATTTTCCGCTCATTATATGCCCCTCATTTTCCCAAGAACATTTAAATTATTCCATGTTCTATTATTATGAATTTCATTTTTAAGAGGAAGGGATGGAAATGGATTGGATGACGACTCGAATTGGAAATTATGATATGGAGACATTGTTTTTATAAGAATGAGTTTCTTCATTTTGCTTGAACAATATCCATTTATTCATTCTTGTCTATACTATTATTTTTCATTCATTACAAATCCCCCCATTTTCTTGATGACCCTGTAACTCCTTGTTCCAATGCAATTGTTATTAAATTGACAATGTGATGGATTGTATCAATGGATGGATTGCATATGCTTCTGTTGTGAATGATAGAGCCAACATTTTGATTTTATTCAGGTAGAGTGTTAATGAATGGATAGTTAAAAAAAAATTCATATTTTGATTTGAAGCTTGCTTTAGGATGATTTTTTTCAACAGGGGAATCAATGGCAGAGGTGCCAACAAAGGCCGAGGTAATAATTGGTGAAGAGACCATAGAAGGCCATGGTTCTCAATTCATTTTGACGTCGATCCGCAAGAATTAAATCATCTTTTCCAAGCTCAATTTTTTTATTTAGTTGGCCAAGGGATTTTTCCACCCAGACCTGAGAGACCTCTTTTTCAGCCCCATCAAAACCTCTTTGGTGTCTGTGTCCCCCCTCATGTCTCTATGCATCAAGAAAAACCCATCAATGATGAGTGGCAGGAAGTTCTCCATCAACCCACTGTACATAATCATGGTTGGTCTATAACATCATTAAAATTTCCCCCTCCTCCGCCATCGTTAAATAAAAATGCCAAAATTGACCATGTTGTTTCACCAGTCCAATATTCTCATGCAAGCACAGGCTCAAAACTGCCATTCCCAAGCCAGAAATGGATAAAGGAAGAAGGGTGGTCAATCCCTCCAAGTCCTCCAAATATTCATCTGAATCAGTGACCTCTCATGCGCACCATAAAGATTTTTTCTCATGTCATCAGTGAGGTCTAGCCCTAAGGCTCCAATCAACTTTAGTCTATTGCACAAGACAAATCAGTTGAAGGGTCAAAAAAAGAAGGCAACAGTGAAAAGAGGCAGACTGCCTCTCACAGTAAATATGGGTTTTAATGTTATTTTTTTTTTTTGTGGTAGGATGAAAAAATATTTTTGGACAGCAAAGATACATTTGTACTGATTTCTTTTGATAGCATGGATGCATTCTATTTTTGGGGCAACAGTCATATTTTAATTTTGAAAACAAAAATGTTTAGCTATTTATATGAGGATGGGAGTCACAAGGCCAGTGTTCGAGCATATTTTTTTGGTGTTATATTTTATATTGTTTTGATCATTAAAGTGATGGAAAATGGAGTAACAAGGAGGGAATATATTTAATTTAAAATTAAACAAGAAAAGTTAGGGGTCCCACCTATTTAGTTATGATTTAAAAAGACCCTTATTTATTTATTATTATTTACTTGTCTCAACTTATTGGTTAAGCTAACTAAATCTTAACAAAAGAAAGGTAGTTGAACTAACATGACTTGTTGAATAAGAATAAAATCTCAATCCAATGAAGAGACAAAGGGAGACAGAAGAAGGAGAACTTATGATATAAGGTTTTCTCTATGCTGGTGAGATTATCATGTTCTTCATTTATTCTGAGTTTACCAGAAAGTTAAACCATCTTGATGAAAGCAAGGTCTTATTGAAGGCAACAGGATTCAAAACTGAATCATATTTTTCAGCATCTTGTTTCTAAAGATGGAACATCTATCTTAGGTAGTCTTTGTATTATTGTTTGTTTGTGGATTAGATTCCATGACTGATAAAGAATGTTTTGCAGAGTCAAGTGATAGTACTTTTATGGCACGTTGATTTAGATCTCTAGCTTCAGTTTTCTTTTGTTGTCAGAGTCTTTTTTAATGGTGCCCATCGGAGACTTCTAAATTTGACTTTTGTCCCCACCCTTGCAAGGTTTTGTAAAGATAATTTATGCTTTGTATCTTAGAATGAAATCAATATAAAGAAATTAGATGGCTGATTTTTGTCTCACATGTGTATCTTAAATTATATTTTTCGGATTCTTTTTATCCTTGTCTCTTTATCCATGTACACACTTATGTATATTTTCACTTTCTTCTTTTGCACAGTTACATATAATAAATAAAACCAGCCTTGGTCTCTTGTATGTATTACTTGTGGATCAACTGATTGTTTTTATTTTAGGGCTATAAAATTTGTGTAACATTCCCAACTATATTGGCCTAGCAAGATCCGAAAATGTTTGAGTGAGGTCCTTCATACCTTTTTCCTCAACATTTATTTGACGACCATACTAGGGATATCCTTCCATATCTCTTTGGTTGTTGTACCATTGTTGTATTTTGTTTTTTGTTTTGTCTGATTACATTTTGATTGACATTTCCATGACAGTACTCATTGTGAGATAGTTGAATATTGGAAACAGTCTTGTTGACTAGACCAGCATTGCCTTGAATTTATTCAATACTATTTTAGCAACTGCTAGTACTCGTGTTGAACTTGACCGCTCTTGGGAATTAATTGACAGGGACAGAAATATACATGAACGTTGGGAATCTTGACAAAGGCATCCCAGAAATCAACAGTAACCTTTTCCAAAAATATCTTACATATTTAATATTTTATTTCATGTCCTTTAATTCTCGTGTTTCTCGAAGAAGGAGAGGATTGTTCCTTGAAGTTACTCCTATTTCTGAAATAGGAAGGAGGAAAATTATCTTACCAAGATAGCAAAGTGATGTTAGTCGAACCCTATCTGATTCTTCCAGTTCATATTCATCACCCATGCATATCACTTTCAACATGACGTCTTCAAGTAGCGGTAGTGGTACTGGAGGTTCTTCCTCCTCTCAACCTTCTGCTTCATCTGTAATTTTAAGTATCTATAGTCATCAAATCCCTATTCAATCCACTACCAATCTTGCAAATATCATTAACAAATATGGACTTTTCCAATTCGCGGAAGATGCTACAACAACATCGTGGCATGTGTCTTCTCCCTTGAATCTTGCACCATCCACCCAACCATTACCAAAATTCAAGGATCATTTATCTAGATTCTCATGGAATGGTATTCTTACTACAAATGTGTTGAAATAATGTAACTGCAAAGTGTATTCTAATTACTATTGTGGTATTATTCATTAGATCAATCCCCTATTGCGGATTGATCATGTCGGTTGTTGTAAAATACCAAATCCCCTTTTGCGGATTGGTTAAAGTATAATTGTAATAGGCAGAATAAGAAGTTGGCCCCAAAATATATTAAAGAGGCCCCATAATATATTAAAGGTGGTTATAACCACCCAAAAGAAGAAGTCGGCCCTGCAAGTGAAGAGACACTTCCACACTTGCCAGAATTGTATAAATAAGGAGGCTAGCACCTCACTTAGACACTCACTCACTTGTTCATTTCAGAGACAAGTTTCGAAGCTGCAGTTGGAGAAGAGAGAGAGAGAGAAAGAGGCACATCCTTGGGAGAGGACTTTCTGTATTTGTTTGAGTTATCTCTTGGCATTGTATTGGATATCTATAATAAGGAAGTTTTGTTGGGTTTTCTCCCCCATGAGGGTTTCCCAGGATAAATGTTGTGTCTCTTATGATTGTGTATCTCTCAGTGATCCTATCTTATGTTATTTTTATCTATTGAAATGAAAATAACTCTAATAATAGCTTAAACATTAACAAGGTATCATAGCCAAGTTCAAGAGAGCATCTTTCACAAGAGAAAGTGAAAAACATCATCGTTGTCGTACATGCAAATTAGGGATTTTTGTTCATGAGGTATTTTATCCCTAAAACCATCTAGAAAAGTGTGTCGTCCCTCAAGGATCACTTTGGCATCCTCAACGCAACTTTTCAGTGGCTAGATCTCTCAAAAAGTGAAACCCTAGTTTTCACAAAGTACCAGAAAACTAGAAAACCAGAGTACCAGAAGTACCATAAGTACCAAAAAACTAGAAGCACCAGTCCAGAAATCCATAGATCAAGTTTGAGAGGCTAAAAGTTGGATTTTCATAAATCTGACTACACCATCTTACTCGCCTCAGCTCAGCGCATCTATCCCCTGGATCAGAATTTCAAAATTTGAAGTTTGAAAAATTAGGGTTTCCTCATAAAACCCTGAGTTGCAGTTGAAGTTGCAGTCTCAGAACCAGTTGCAGCATCAATTGCAGTTGTGGTATCAGTCGTAGTACCAGTTGTAGTCACCCTTGAAATTTTCAAGAGTTGGTAATGATTACCATTGCTACCAGATGGTGCCACTACCTGCAAATGCTATCAGAGGTATGTACTCACATATGTTTAAATGGTTAAACTTTAAAGATTATTTGCAGAAGAAGGGATCTCTTGCCATAGATCCAGAAGGATATCAAGATCCAACACATTCAGAAGAGTAACGCAACTCAGGTTTGATTATTCTGATATGCATCTATTTGTTATGACATTATCTTGATCAATTTTGCATGTTGAAGCCATGATCAAATTATTAGATGGATTAAAAGTTGAGATCATAGATATTATCCTTTAACCCAACTTTTTGTCAAGATAGTGTAGTGTCTCAGTACAGAAGATAGGTTGAAGAAAGCACTCGTCATCTTGAGTAAAGGAGACTTGGAAGAAAAGAAAGCACTCATTCTTGAGGACAAGGCTCCAGGTCCCAGGAGAAACCTCGTGTGTTAGTTCTTGGTTTCCCTGGAGGAATGTTTGATCACAACACTATGAAAATGTTGACCTCATTTCGTATTGTATTCCTTACCTTTAATCTTTTCTTCAAAAAAATTACAAGTGATAGCTCTAAAGGAGATACTGTGATGATTGTCCGTGCTATTGCTTTATAGTATCAAAAGGATAGTATTCTTGCTTGTTGTTTTGTTGACCTTGTTCCAGGTCACAGGTAATAACCCTGAGGAATCTATAGTGAAGGTTGCAGAAGGAAGCGTACTAAAGGAGAAACCTTAAAAGAATCAATCATCATTGAAAAAGAAGAAGGTGGCTTGTATAAGATAAAGGGTCACTCAGAAGCTACCATGACCTATGCCATTGAGAATCCATGTGAACTTTGGCATAGAAGATTAACGCACATCAACTACAAGGCATTACCATACGTATGCAAAAGCAGTCTCAATTCTACGAGAGCTCAAGGTTGACCATGAAGGCATGTGCAATGAATGTGCACAAGGGAAGAACATCAAGAACCCTTTTTCGAAGAGAGACAACAAAGCAGAAGGAGTCCTATAGCTCATTCATTCATATGTGTGTGGCCCAATTCCATCATCCTCCATTAGTGGGTATGTATACTATGTATCATTTATTGATGATTATTCTCGTAATACCTGGGTGTATTTTTTGAAATCTAAAGATGAAGTGTTCAGCAAATTCAAGGAATTCAAAGCCTTGATAGAGAATCTTTCTGAAAGAAATATCAAGATACTCAGGTTAGATAATGGAGGATAATACACCTCAAAAGAGTTTGTGAACTTTTGCAAAGATGTTGAGATCAAGAGGGAGCTCACCACTCCCTATAACCCTCAAAAAAAACGGTGTAGCTGAAAGGAAGAACAGAACGATAATGGAAGTCATGAAGACTATGATCCATGATCAAGATCTTCCAATGTGCTTATGGGAAGAAGCAGCAATGTCAACCATATATCTGCAAAACCGATTGTCCTATAGTGCATTTGGGTTCAACACCCCAGAAGAGATGTTCACTGAAAAGAAACCAGAGGTAATCCATCTCAAAATATTTGGTTGCCTAGTATTTATACATATTTCGAAAGAGAAGAGAAACAAGTTGGAACCCTCAGGAAAGAAAGGAAATATTTGTGGGATACTGTGAGGTATCCAAGGCCTTCGGGATTTATATACCAAGTCACTATAACACTAAGATCAGAAGAGATGAGACCTTCAATGAAGATGCAGTGCTCAAGATATCGAGAAGATACCAGATTGAAGAAGTATATGAACAGGAACCCGTAATCCCCAGAATTGTAGAATCAGTGAGGGAGGTTCCCAGAGTTGCAGAACTAGTAAGGGAAGTCGTAACTTCCTCTAATGAGGAAATTCTAGAAGATCATGACCTAGTATAATTTCAAGAACCTCCTCAGATGACGATCTCCCATAAAAGAAAGCTTGCTTGGGCAAGAGAGATTATTCAAGATGGAGAGAAGTATGGTGTTCCCGAAGGAACCACGAGACAGGTGAAGAGACCTAATCCGTTCTCCAGTTATATGGCTTTGATGTGTGATCTCCTAGAGAAAGAGCCTACTTTCTTTGAAGAAACCATTCAGAAGAAAGAATGGGCAGGTTCCATGACAAAGGAATACCAAACCATAATAAAGAATGATGTATGGGAAATAGTTCCCAAACCAAAGAGTAAGGACGTGGTATCTTCCAAATGGATCTTCAAAATAAAACATGTCGTTGATGGAAGTATTGAGAAGTATAAAGCAATATTTGTCATCCATGGCTTTTTCTCAAAAGGAAGGCATTGACTATGAAGAGACATTCGCTCCTGTAGCCAGATACACTTTGATCAGAACCATCATAGCCCTTGAAGCTAAGATGAAGTGGAAGTTACACCAGATGGACGTAAAGACAACTTTCCTAAATGGTGTCATCGAAGAAGAAGTGTATATAGAGAAACCTCAAGGATTTGAAGTTGAAGATAGGAAGTCTCATGGCTACAAGCTAAAGAATGCTCTGTATGGATTGAAGCAAGCTCCTAGAGCTTGGTATGGCCGGATAGACAGTTTCCTGATGAGATTGGGCTTTACCAAGAGTAAAGAAGATTCTAACCTCTACTTCAAAGTTATGAATGATGAGCCAATGATATTGTTGTTGTATGTGGATGACTTATTCTTAACTGGAGAATAAAATCTCATCACCGAATGTAAGAAGAGGCTCGCCTCAGAATTTGAGATGAAATACCTTGGCCTAATGAATTATTTATTAGGTCTTGAGGTATGGCAGAGTCCGGAGAGGATCTTCCTTAACCAAGGGAAGTATGCAATCGAAATCCTGAAGAGATTCGACATGTTAGAGTGCAAGTCCATGAATACACCAATGGAAACAAAGTTGAAGCTATTGGTCGACACTTCGTCAGAATTGATTGATGCCACGTTGTATAGACAGATCATTGGATTGTTGATGTACCTGACGAACACCAGACCAGATATTTTTTTTGTTGTGAACACGTTGAGTCAGTTTCTGGTAGAACCCAGACATGTTCACCTAGTTGCTGCAAAACATGTGATGAGGTACCTTAAGGGTACATTAGATTGTGGTCTCAGTTATGATGGAGATCATGATTTCACATTGAGTGGGTACACTGATTCAGATTGGGCAGGAAGTGTCTCTGATAGGAAGAGAACTTCAGGATGTTGTTTCAGTTTGGGATCAGCCATGATCTCATGGCAGAGTAGGAAGCAATCCAGCATTGCTCTCAGCATAGTGGAAGTAGAATACATTGTTGCATGTTCTGCTAGCTTCGAATCTATATGGCTTCGAAAGTTTTTGACCGGTATATTTGACCTAGATATGGAAGCAACCATGATCCTATGTGACAACCACAACTGCATAAAGATGATAGAGAATCATGTATTCCATGACAGGTCGAAGCACATAGAGATCTAATATCATCACAGCTGTGACATGGTGTAGAGAGGAGCCATAAAGCTTTAGTACGTTAGCACGGATGAACAAGTTGTTGATGTGTTGACCAAGCCTCTATCTCATGTAAAGTTTGAGCACTTTCGAGATAAGATTGGTATAGTCTGAAAGGACCTTCCTTGAAAGGGGGAGTAGTATTGTGATGAGATGTACCTAGTATTATGCTTCCAGCTTAACCACTGTGACATAAAGCAATTCTAGTTGTTGTGATGAGATGTGACTAGTACTGTGCTTCCATCTTGATAGTTGTGACATAAAGTCAGTCTAGTATCTTGCTTTCATATTGATTGTTGTGACGTAAAGAAAGACGATGAGATGAGGCTAGTACTATACTTCAATCTTTATAGTTGTGACGTAAAGCCAGTCTAGTATCTTTCTTTCAGCTTGATTGTTGTGACGTAAAGAAAGATGATGAGATGAGGCTAGTATTGTGCTTCCAGCTTGATAGTTGTGACGTAAATCCAGTCTAGTATCTTTCTTCCAGCTTGATTGTTGTCACGTAAAGCAAGACGATGAGATGAGGCTAGTACTATGCTTCCAGCTTGATATTTCTGACGTAAATCTAGTCTAGTATCTTTCTTCCAGCTTGATTGTTGTGACGTAAAGCAAGACGATTATCTTGCTTCCATCTTTATTGTTGTGACGTAAAGCAAGACGAGTATCTTGCTTCCAGCTTTATTGTTGTGACGTAAAGCAATACGAGTATCGTGCTTCCATCTTGAGAGATGTGACGTAACTCTAGTCCAGTATTATGATGATGAGATAGCCTCGTGTTGTGATAATGATGTATTAGTTTTATACTAATCAATATTTATGCAGATGATGATTGCATTCCTTTGAGAATGACGATGTTGCCGATGAGAAAACTTCTGATGACTTATAGATACGATAGTCAGTGTTCCAAGATGATATTGATGATGTTGTCCTCCTGATGTTGTTGATGATGCAGTCCTCTCTCTCGCCTGATGTTTTTGAAGAATACCCTTCTTTTTAAGGGGGAGTGTTGAAATAATGTAACTGCAAAGTGTATTCTAATTATTATTGTGGTATTATCCATTAGATCAATCCCCTATTGCGGATTGATCATGTCGGTTGTTGTAAAAGATCAAATCCCCTTTTGTGGATTGGTTAAAGTATAATCGTAATAGGAAGAATAAGAAGTTGGCCCCAGAATAAATTAATGAGGCCCCAGAATATATTAAAGGTGGTTATAACCACCCAGAAGAAGAATTTGGCCCTGCCAGTGAAGAGACACTTCCACGCGTGCCAGAATTGTATAAATAAGGAGGCTAGTGCCTCACTTAGACACACACTCACTTGTTCATTTGAGAGACAAGTTTCAGAGCTGCAGTTGGAGAACAGAGAGAGAGAGAGAGGCGCATCCTTGGGAGAGGACTTTCTGCATTTGTTATCTCTTGGCATTGTATTGGCTATCTATAATAAGGAAGTTTTGTTTTGTTTTCTCCCCTGTGAGGGTTTTCCAGGATAAATGATGTGTCTCTTATGATTGTGTATCTCTTAGTGATCCTATCTTATGCTATTGTTATCTATTGAAATGAAAAGAACTCTAATAATATCTTAAACATTAGCAAAATAAACACCTGATAGCATTTTCTAATGCTTTTCATAACATAAGGTCTAATGATAATGATGCTTGCATGAATTTATTTTTCAATTCTCTCAAAGGGAAATCTCCAGCAGATTATTTTGACCTCCCGCCCAAAATCCTTTCAACATGGGAATAATTCGTTTATTCGTACAAATCCACTTATGGACAACCCAAGAGTCCAACTGATCAGTTAAAGGAATACAATAATATTGCTTATAAGGATGGTGAAACCATTAAATCTTTTAACCTTCTTTTCACCAAGTTATAATCAAATCCCCGAACTAATTCATCCTCAAAATCAAGTTGCTTTCATGCATTATTATAATGCTTTACCTTCTCCTTATCGTCATAGACTTGAATAAAAGGCTATTGACAATCTCAATTTTTCCCTTCAGGATTTCCTAAAGTATGAAGAGAAACTTGAAAGAATGGATATTCCTAAGGGGGACTTGTTCAAGCAAACACATATGTCTGGGATTTTACAGCTCATGTAACATATGAATAATAGGATGATAGCCGACGAACAAAAAGGAATTTTTTCTTCCTCTTCTCTCTGGATTTCTTCTCTAATGCCTTTTAGAAATACTAATGAAAGAAATTTTCATCCAAAGGCCATAATGACTCGCATTTGGTTTAAATTTTGTGAAGAAAATCATGATGAGAATATAACCTGCGAAGTTAAAATAAATGTTAGAGATAATATTTTTGGAAAAGGGACTGATACCACTATCGTTGTTTTAGATTGGGTTGAACCAGAAGATGATATGGTAGTAAATACGAGGAATAAACATTACACTGCCAAGAGTAAATTTGATCCTCCCCACACTTCTTCTGCCCCAAGTTCATCCTTTCAAAGTGTTGATGCACAAGTTGTCGAAACCTCAAGCAATCAAGGAGTATCTTCTCCTCTTCCTTCTTCCAAGTACAATATCCTTAACCAGTTGGATAACATCAAAGCAGATGATACCCTTTTGGACATGGTTTTCGTCCCAAAACAACATAAGCATATTAAGGACTTTATCGAAGGTAAGATTTCTACCATAGCTAATCTATTTGAAGATTCAAAGGAAGAAGATTCAACTGTAAATGGAATAGGTGTAAATAACTTTAGGAACCCTGTAAAAATACCTCCTTTCTACATCTCTCTAAAAATCATGGACAAAATATCTCATTGTTTCCTAATTGATGGTGGATCTGGTCCAAGTGTGATGTATAAAATCATCATGGAAGAGATTGGCGTATCTTGTCCCAATGAAAATTCTAGAAGCATGCTCTCTTATAATAATTTGCAGCAATCAACTATAGGTGAAATCAAATACGTAACCTTAGTTTTGTGTGTGCATCCCGAGATAAGAACAACTCTCAACATCCAAGTGATTGATATTCTTGTGAGTAACTACTCAATTATTTTAGGAAGGGATTGGCAGGCCTTAACTAGTGGATACCTTTCACTCAATGGTACACATTTATCTGTCCGTCGAAATAGAAAGAGCATTATAGTTCTTAGGGAAGGAATAATTTCACCCTATATAGAGAGCATTCCCCAACCCAATGTAAAATATCTCGAAGAGGATTTGGGGGTGTAATCTATATTTAGTGATGAAGGTGACACTATACTTGAATCAAATGATTTTGATGATGGCATGTGGCACGTGAATTTTGATGGATCATGTTCAAACAAAGGTAATGGAGCCGGCATCATCCTATATTCTCCTATAGGAAAAATTCACAATTTCTCTTATAGGTTGGAATTTTCTTGTACAAACAATGTTGATGAGTTTGAAGCCTTATTGTTGGGCATTGAAAATGCACATAATCTTGGATGTAGCCACCTTAGAGTTTTTGGTGATTATGAACTTGTTGTGAATATTGTATGGAAAATTTATGTACCAAACAATAAGTTACTTAAACATTATACCCAAATTGTTTGGATATTAATTTGAAATATGTTATCATTTAAAATCACTCATGTTAAGAGCAAACGTAATTTAGTGGTTGATAGACTAGTTTTTTTTGCAGCTTCTCCTACTTGGTAGCTCTTACCTCAAAGACCTGATTGTATGTTTCAATCTATATACCGTCCTCACCTCCATGATAACGTATAATCATGGCAGGTTTTCCCGGGTGACAAAGGCATTTGTGTTTTCAAACAGAATGAACCTTTTAAGCCCAAGGAAATCATTTATGTTAAAGACGACAAGTTTCCTAAAGGCTTGACTCCTATTGAGAGTTCATTTTCTTCAAGTGATGTAGGCAACAAAGAAACACACAGGGAAGACCAGACAAAAGGGAAAGTTGGGGATACTATTTCCTTGAATATTGGGATATTTGAATCTCCAAAATCATTAAAATAGGTGCCCAACGTTCTGATGAAGAGAAAGTGAAATTCACAGAGTTACTCTGTGAATTTAAGGATGTTTTTACCTGGTCATATGATGATCTTAGTGGTTTTGATCCTACTCTTATACAGCATTCCATTCCTATCTAGGAAGGGGCAAAACCAGTTAGGCAAAGGCAAAGACCTGTCAATTATGCGCTTGAAGCCACCATTAGGAAAGAATTGGAAAAATTGTTGAACACTCATATAATATTTCCAGTCAAGTATTATGAATGGGTTTCAAATCTGGTCCATGTTCAGAAAACTATCGGTCAGACCAGATTATGTGTTGATTTTCGTGCATTAAATAGGGCAAGTGTAAAACACCATTTTTCACTTCCTAATATGGAGATGATTTTACGACAAGTTGCAAGATATCAAATGATTTCCTTGACGGTTTTTCTGGAAATAATCAAATCAAGGTAAAAAGGGTTGGTGGATATAAAACCAAATTTACCACACGTTAGGGCACCTTTTCTTATGAACGTATGCCTTTTGGCTTGTCTAACGCGGGTGCCACCTTTCAAAGAGCTATGTAGATATTTTTTGATGATCTAATCGGTAATATTATCCAATTCTATATTGATGATTTGATTGTGTATTCTAAAAACTAGTTGGATCATTTCGGTCATCTTAGAAAAGTTCTCATGTGTTGTAGAAAATTTGGCATTTCTTTAAATCCTTCCAAATCCATTTCAGGTGTCATAAAGGGTAAGCTTCTCGATCATATTGTTTTTTATTCAAGGATAAGTATAGATCCTAAGAGGATTTCTGTCATTCTAAATCTCCCTTCCCCCACATCCAAGAAAGAAGTTCAAGCTTTTATGGTTATTATTAATTTTGTTCGTAGATTTGTTCCCAATTTTGCTGTCATTGTTAAACCAATCCATAATATTTTGAAGAAAGATCATTATTTTTCTTGGAAAGATGATGTCAGAAATGATTTCCTTAGGATTAATAAGGTGATCAGTTCCACACCAGTTTTGGCGAAATCAGATTTTGAGAAAGACTTTATCATATACACCATTGCCACTGAAGAGGCAATTTATGATATCCTCTTACAATGTGATGACGAAAATAATGAAAAACCTATGGCTTACATGATTCAAAGTCTATCAGATGACGAGATCAAATACTCTTACATTGAGAAACATGTTTTTGCTATTGTCGAAGCTATAGAAAAAAATTTCCATTTTATTTTGGGCAAACCTACGCAGGTAAAAGTCCCTTTGCATGTTCTCAAGTTTCTACTCTCACAAACTAACCTCTCATGAAAACTTTCACATTGGCTTGCCAAAATCCAGGACCATGATTTGACAATCATGACTTCTAAGACAATCAAGGGGCAATAATTGTCCCTTCACTTAGCTCAACATCCTGAACCAAGTGAAGAATTTGACGACGAATATAACCCTCTTTCAGCACTATTTTATATTGAAAATCAAAATATCTCTATATCTGAGCATCCTTGGTATAAAAATCTGGTGTATTATTTGCAGTATCAAAGGCACCCAGACGAGTTGGATCCTCATCAGAGAAGGAGACTCAGCCTTGAAGCTTCTAAATATATTATTTTAGGAGACTCCTTATTTAGAATATATGTTGATGGTTTGTTACTCCTGTGTGTAAATGTTGATGAAGAACAGAAAATATTACATGAAATCCTTGGATCATCACCATCTGTCATCCATATTGGTGGAAATTTCTCTACTAAATATATCTCTTTTAAGATAAAATTAAATGGTTATTACTAGCCTTTTATCTTTCGTGATTCTTATAAATTCGTGAGGTCCTGTGATAAGTTCCAAAAATTCGTTGGTAAGGAACATTTTTCTTCCATTCCTTTACAACCTGTACTTCCAGATTTCCCTTTTTCTAAGTGGGGTTTAAACTTTATTGGCTTAATCAATCCTCCATCTTCTACAGGGCATATCTTCATTTTGACAACCACTGATTACTTTACCAAGTGAACGGAGGTTGTCCCTCTTAGATGAGCAAGAAGAACAAGTAATTTTTTTCTTAGAATCCAATATCTTTTCCAGATTTGGCCTTCCATTAGAAATCATTTCGGACAATAGACCAGCCTTTTTTCTGCAAAATTGACCCAATTCCTTACTAAATTAGGTTTCAAGCATTTCACTTCATCTGCTTCCTACCCTCGGGGAAATGGACAAGACGAATCCACTAATAAGAATTTGGTCAGTATTATAAAGAGAATTATAGAAGACAAGCCTCGCTAGTGGCACACACTTCTAACTTATTTTATTTGGGTAGATTGTACAACCACTAAAGAAAGTACAAGATTTACTACCTTTCAGCTCGTATACGGCCAAGAGACTATTCTTTCTATTTAATTAGAGCTTTCTTCCTTACGGTTGATGTTACAGACCAAAGAATTAAATTCTTCTAATATTTCTCAAAGGATAAATACTTTGTTAGCTCTGGAAGAACAAAGCAATTTTGCCTTGGAAAATGTGAAAAGGAGGCAACAAATGGTGAAGAGGTATTTTAATAAATGAGCAAAGGTTGTTGAATTTAAAATAAATGACAAAGTATTATTATGGTACTCATCCCATGCTGAGAGAGGAAGGCATTCTAAGTTCCAAAAGTTATGGCTAGGTCCTTTCAAAATCGCTTCTATCCTTAGCACAAATTCATATCTTCTTAAGGACATGGATGAGGGATGGTTTTCTTACAGTACCAATGGTTCCCACTTGAAACATTGTGTGGAACCAGCTTGATAACCGACTCTGTATTATGTAAATATGATTGTTGTACATATTTTTGTCTTTCATTTTTTTGTCATTTTGGTTTATTGGGTTTTTGCTTCTATTGTTTGTTTTGCATGGTCATAGGAAGTAAGGTCTGGATCAATTTTTCCATAATTATGTCATTTATGTAAGTATTGTTTATCAATAAGAATAAGGTGATACACAGTGGTTACGGTATCCTCCTTTAGAAATATTGATGGAATAGATTTATTTTTTCAACATTGTTGTAGCATAGTTGGTTTTGATTTCCTCCCATCTTCTGCTATCCCTTTCTCCCCTCCATTCTAAGATTCAAGAGCATATCAAAAGTATCCTCCTTGAAAGTTATGAGTATTTTTTTTTCGGAGTCTTATTGATTTTTATGCATATCGGACCAATTCACCTCACACATCTCACTTTCCATAAGTTATTCCACTAAGTCCCATTCCATCAATTCCCTTAAGTTGTTATTTTTTCCATGTTGCATAACTATTTTCTGAACAGTTTCGACCAAATAATTCTACCAATGTCATGTGGAACCAAGCATTCTGAGTTCTAAATCTACTAAAAGCATATTTCCCTGTGGATTCGCCAGTTTGTTGATGCCAAAAAGCGCAACATGAAATCCCTACCTGAAAATGAGTTGCAATGCATTATTATATATATATTTATTAATAATACTAAATAGGTGGGACCCCTTTAGAAAAGTAATAAGGAAGAGAAAGGGATCCTCTTGTTAAGATCTTAAAGATATGCTCATGATTACCTTACAAGAAGAATTTTGCAGTTTGAGAATAAAAAGAGAGAACCTAATTTGGTTCTATTTGCAATTAATGGGTGTTGGTTGTGTTAGCAATTTGATTTTAAGGGAAGGAAATGTTTATTTCATTAGACATTTTTACTCTTGTTACACCTAGAATTTGACATATTATTCAAACACTAAGTGTAGGCTACATGAAAACTTATGGTATATTTTGGCAATTGATTGTTATGTGGTATGGTAATCCTCCAATAGAAAAATATGTGGGTCATGCTTATTTTTCAAGTTGATCCAGATCTCTAGCTTCAGTTTTCTTTTGTTGTCAGATTCCTTTTGTATGGTCCTCATCGGAGACTTCTAAATTTGAATTTGGTCCCACCCTCACAGGGGTTTGTAAAGAGAATTTTTTCTTTATATCTCAGAATGAAATCAATATAAAGAAATCAGATGGTTGATTTTTGTCTCACATGTGTATCTTAAATTATATTTTTCAAATTATTTTTATCCTTGTCTCGTTATCCATGTGCACACTTATGTATATTTTCACTTTCTTCTTTTGCACAGTTACATATAATAAATAAAACTAACCTTGGTCTCTTGTATATATTACGTGTGGATCAAGTGATTGTTTTTATTTTAGGGTTATAAACTCCACGTAACATTCCCAACTATCTTTCCTTAGCCTAGAAAGATTCGATAATGTTTGAGTGTGGTCCTTCGTACCTTTTTCCTCAACATTTATTTGGCGACCATACTAGGGAGATCCTTACATATCTCTTTGGTTGTTGTACCACTGTTGTATTTTATTTATTTTTTTGTCTGATTACACTTTGATTGACGTTTCCATGACAGTACTCATTGTGAGATAGCCAAATATTGGAAACGATCTTGATGACTAGACTAGCATTGCCTTGAATTTATTCAATACTTGTTTAGCAACTGCTAGTACTCATGTTTAACTTGATCGCTCTTGTGAAGTAATTGACAGGGACATAAATATATGTGAACGTTGTGAATCCAGGCAAAGGAATCTCAGAAATCAGCAGTAACATTTTGCAATAATCTCTTACCTATTTAATATTTTATTTCATGTCCTTTATTTCTCGTATTTCTCGAAGAAGGAGAGGACTGTCCCCTGAAGTTACTCCTATTTATTAAGTAGGAAGGAGTAAAATTATCTTACCAACATAGTAAAGTGCTCTTAGGTGAACCCTATATGATTCTTCCAATTCATATTCATCACCCATGCCTATCACTTTCAACATGATGTCTTCAAGTAGTGGTAATGGTACTATAGGTTCTTCCTCCTCTCAACCTTTTGCTTCATCTGTAATTGGAAGTATCTATAGTCATCAAATCCCTATTCAATCCACTACCAATATTGCTAAGGTCATTAATAAATATGGACTTTTCCAATTCAAGGAAGATGCTACAACAACATTGTGGCACGTGTCTTCTCCCTTGAATCTCGCACCATCCACCCAACCATTAACAAAATTCAAGGATCATTTACCTAGATTCTCAGGGAATGGTACTGTTACAAAAAATGAACACCTGGTAGAATTTTCTAATGCTTGTCATAACATAGAGGCTAATGATAACAACACTTGCATGAATTTATTTTTCAATTCTCTTGAAGGTAAAGTTGCAAGAGATTTGTTTGACCTCCCACCCAAAATCCTTTCAACGTGGGAATAATTGGTTTATTGGTTCAAATCCACTTATGTACATCCCTAGAGTCCAGTTGATGATATAAGGGAATACAATAATATTTCTTATAAGGAGTGTGAAACCATTAAATCTCTTAACCTTCATTTCACCAAGTTATAATCAAATCCCCAAACTAATGTGTCCTCAAAATCAAGTTGCTTTCATGCATTATTATAATGATTTACCTTCTCCTTATCGTCATAGACTTGAATAAAAGGCTATTGAAAATATTGATTCCACCCTTCATGCTTGCCTAGAGTATGAAGAGAAAATTGAAAGAACAGGTCTTCATAAGGAGGACTTGGTCAAGCAAAGAGATATGGCTGCAATTTTATAGCTCATGCAATATATGAATAATAGGATGATAGCCTACGAACGAAAAGGAATATCATTGTCCTCTTCTCCTGGGACTTCTTCTATAGCGCCTTTTAGAAATACTAATGAAATAAATTTTCTGCAGAAGGCCATAATGACTCGCACTTGGTGTAACTTTTGTGAATAAAATCATGATTAAAATACCTGCAAAGTTAAAAGAAATGCTAAGATAATATTTTTGGAAAAAAAGGCCTAATACCACTATCATTGTTCTAGATTGGCATGAACCAGAAGATGTATGGTAGTAAATACGAGGAATAAATATTACACTACCAACAGTAAATTTGATCCTCCCCACACTTCTTCTGACCCAAGTTCATCCTCTCAAAGTGTTGATGCAAAAGTTGTCGGAACCTCAAGCAATCAAGGAGTATCTTCTCCTCTTCCTTCTTCCAAGTACAATATCCTTAACCAGTTGGATAACATCAAAGTAGATTCTACTCTTTTGGACATGGTTGTCATCCCAGAACAACAGAAGCATCTTAAGGACTTTATGGAAGGTAATATTTCTACCATAGCCAATCTATTTGAAGATTCAAAGGAAGAAGATTCAATTGTAAATAGAATAGGTGTAAATAACTTTAGGAACCCTGTAAAAATACCTCATTTCTACATATATGTAAAAATCATGGACAAAATAGCTCATTGTTTCCTAATTGATGGTGGGTCTGGTCCAAGTGTGATGTCTAAAATCATCATGGAAGAGATTGGCTTATCTTGTACCAACGAAAATTCTAGAAGCATGCTCTTTTATAATAATCTCCGGCAATCAACTATAGGTGAAATCAAAGACGTAACCTTAGTTTTGTGTGTGCATCCCAAGATATGAACAACTCTCAACATCCAAGTGAGTGATATGCATGTGAATAACTACTCAATTATTTTAGGAAGGGATTGGTAGGCCTTAACTGGTGCATACCTTTCACTTGATGGTACACATTTATTCGTCCCTCGAAGCAGAAAGAACCTTATAGTTCTTAGGGAAGGAATAATTTCACCCTATATAGAGAGTGTTCCCCAACCCAATGTAAATTATCTCGAAGAGGATTTGGGGGTGTAATCTATCTTTACTGATGAAGGTGACACTATACTTGAACCAAATGATTTTCATGATGGCATGTGGCACATGCATTTCAATGACTCATGTTCAAATGAAGGTAATGGAGCTGACATCATCCTATATTATCCTATAGGAAAGATTCACAATTTCTCTTATAGGTCAGAATTTGTTTGTATAAACAATGTTGATGAGTTTGAATCCTTATTGTTGGGAATTGAAAATGCATATAATCTTGGATGTAGCCACCTTATAGTTTTTGGTGATTATGAACTTGTTGTGAATCTTGTATGGAAAATTTATGTACCAAACAATAAGTTACTTAAACATTATACCCAAGTTGTTTGGATGCTAATTTCAAATCTATTATCATTTAACATCACTCGTGTTAAGAGGGAACTTAATCCAATGGATAATAGATTAGTTGTTTTTGCAGCTTCT
>ML839122.1:2309-19296 GCA_009831015.1 Picea engelmannii | reverse complement strand
GTGTTCCAGCACCTGTGTTCCAGCATTCGTGTTCCAGCATTTCTTGTGCGTGTTGACATCCTTGACTGCTCCATAACCGATTGCCATCAATGACAACCTTAACCATCTGCGTCAGTCTTCTGTTATAGCCATATCTCCAACAGGCTTTTTCACTTTCATACAGAATGAACCTTTTAAGCCCAAGGAAATCATTTATGTTGAAGACAACAAGTTTCCTAAAGGCTTGACTCCTCTTGAGAGTTCATTTTCATCAAGTGATGTAGGCAACAAAGAAACACACAGGGAAGAGGAGTCAAAAAGGAAATTTGGGGATACTATTTCCTTGAATATTGGGACATTCGAATCTCCAAAAATCATTAAAATGGGCGCCCAATGTTTTGATGAAGAGAAAGTGAAATTCACAGAGTTACTCTGTGAATTTCATTATGTTTTTTCCTGGTCATATGAGGATCTTCGTGGTTTTGATCCTACTCTTATACAGCATGTCATTCCTATCAAGGAAGGGGGAAAACCATTCAGGCAAAGGAAAAGACCTATCAATCTTGTGCTTGAAGCCACCATTAGGAAGGAATTGGAAAAATTGTTGAATGCTCATATAATCTTTCCAGTTAAGTATTTTGAATGGATTTTAAATCTAGTCCTTGTTCGGAAAACTATCAGTCAAATCAGATTATTTGTTGATTTCCGTGCATTAAATAGGGAAAGTGTAAAATACCATTTTCCGCTTCCTAATATAGAGATGATTTTACAACAGGTTGCAGGATCTCGACCGATGTCCTTACTTAACGTTTTTTTCTGGATATAATCAAATCAAGTTAAAAATGGTTAATAGATATAAAACCACATTTACCAACGTAGAAACATGCTAGGTTTTCCCAAGTGACGAAGGATTTTGCGCTTTCATACAGAATGAACCTTTTAAGCCAAAGGAAATCATTTATGTTGAAGATGACAAGTTTCCTAAAGTCTTTATCACTCCTCTTGAGAGTTATATTTCATCAAGTGTTGTAGTCAACAAAGAAACACACAGCGAAGAGGAGTCAAAAAGGAAATTTGGGGATACTATTTCCTTGAATATTGGGACATTCAAATCTCCAAAAATCATTAAAATAGGTGCCCAATGTTCTGATGAAGAGAAAGTGAAATTCACAGAGTTACTACGTGAATTTCATGATGTTTTTTCCTGGTCATATGAGGATCTTCGTGGTTTTGATCCTACTCTTATACAGCATGTCATTCCTATCAAGGAAGGGGAAAAACTAGTTAGGCAAAGGAAAAGACCTATCAATCCTGTGCTTGAAGCTACCATTAGGAAAGAATTGGAAAAAAAATTGAGCGCACATATAATCTCTCTAGTCAAGTACTTTGAATGGGTTTCAAATATGGTCCCTATTCAGAAAACTATCGGTCAGATCAGATTATTTGTTGATTTTCGCGCATTAAATAGGGCAAGTGTAAAATACCATTTTTCACTTCCTGATATGGAGATTATTTTACAACAGGTTGCAGGATCTCAAATGATGTCCTTACTTGATGGTTTTTCTGAATATAATCAAATCAAGGTAAAAATAGTTGACAGATATAAAACCAAATCTACCACAGGTTAAGGCACCTTTGCTTACGAACGTATGCCTTTTGGCTTGTTTAACGCACGTGCCACCTTTCAGAGAGCTATGCGGATAGATTTTGATGATCTAATCAGTAAGATTATCCAATTTTATATTGATGATTTGACTGCTTATTCTAAAAACCAGTTGGATCATTTCAGTCATCTTAGAAAATTTCTCATGCATTGTAGAAAATTTGGCATTTCTTTAAATCCTTCCAAATCCATTTTCAGTGTCACAGAGGGTAAGATTCTTGATCATATTGTTTCTTATTCAGGGATAAATATAGATCCCGAGAGGATTTCCTCCATACTAAACCTCCCTTCCCCCACATCCAAGAAAGAAGTTCAATCTTTTATGGGTATTATTAATTTTGTGCGTATATTTGTTCCTGATTTTGTTGTCTTTGTTAAACCAATCCATAATATTTTGAAGAAAGATCCTTATTTTTCTTGGAAAGATGATGTCAGAAATTATTTCCTTAAGATTAATAAGGTGATTAGTTCCGCATTAGTTTTGGAGAAACTGAATTTTGAGAAAGACTTTATATACACGAATGCCACTGAACAGAAAAAAAATTCTATCCTCTTAAAATGTGATGACCAAAATAATGAAAAACCTATAGCTTACATGATTCAAAGTCTATCATATAATGATATCAAATACTCTTACATTGAGAAACATGTTTTTTCTCTTGTCAAAGCTATAGAAAAAAAATTCTATTTTATTTTGTGCAAACCTACGTAGGTAAAAGTCCCTTTGCATGTTGTCAAGTTTCTAGTCTCACAAACTTACCTCTCAGGAAAACTTGCACATTGTCTTGCCAAAATCCAGGAGCATGATTTGACAATAGTGAAATTCTAATACAATTAAGGGATGAGACTTATTCCTTCACATAGCTCAGCATCCTGAACCAAGTGAAGAATTGGACGACCAAGACAACCCTCTTTCAATACTATTTTATATTAAAAATCAAAATCTCTCTACTGAGCATCCTTGGTATAAAAATATGGTGTATTATTTGCAGTATCAAAGGTGCCCAAATGAGTTGGATCCTCATCAGAGAAGGAGACTCCGCCTTGAAGCTTCTAAATATATTATTTTAGGAGACTCATTGTTTAGAAGATATGTTGATGGTTTGTTACTCCGGTGTGTAAATGTTGATTAAGCACAAAAAATATTACATGAAAACCATGGATCATCACCATATGTCATTCATATTGGCGGTCATTTCTCTACTAAATATATCTCTTTTAAGATCATAAGAAATGGTTATTACTAGCCTTTTATCTTTCGCAATTCTTATAAATTCGTGAGGTCCTGTGATAAGTTCCAAAACTTCGTCGGTAAGGAACATTTTCCTGCCATGCCTTTACAACCTGTACTTCTAGATTTCCCTTTTTCTAAGTGGGGTTTAGAATTTATTGGCCCAATCAATCCTCCATCATCTGCAGGGCATATCTTCATTTTCACAGCCACTATTTACTTTACCAAGTGGATGGAGGTTTTCCCTCTTAGACACGCGCAAGACTAACAAGTAATTTATTTCTTAGAATCCAATATCTTTTCCATATTTGGCCTTCCATTAGAAATCATTTCGGACAATGGACCAGCCTTTATTTCTGCAAAACTCACCCAATTCCTTACTAAATTAGGTGTCAATCATTTCACTTCATCTGTTTACTACCCTCAGGGAAATGGACAAGCCAAATCTACTAATAAGAATCCGGTCAGGATTATAAAGAGAATTATAGAAGACAAACCTCGCTAGTGGCACACACTTCTAACTTACGCTCTTTGGGAAAATCGTACAACTACTAAAGAAAGTATAGGATTTACTCCATTTCAGCTCGTATATGGCCAAGATATTATTCTTCCTATTTAATTAGAGCTTTCTTCCTTACGGTTGATGTTACAAACCAAAGAATTAAATTCTTCTAATGTTTCTCAAAGGATAAATACTTTGTTAGCTATGGAAGAACAAAGGAATTTTGCCTTGGAAAATATGAAAAGGAGGCAACAAATAGTGAAGAGGTATTTTAATAAACGAGTAAAGGCTGTTGAATTTAAAATAAATGACAAAGTCTTATTATGGTACTCATCCCACGCTGAGAGAGGAAGGCATTCTAAGTTACAAAAAATATGGTTAGGTCCTTTCAAAATCACTTCTATCCTTGGCACAAATTCATATATTCTTAAGGACATGGATGAGAGATGGTTTTCTTAAAGTACCAATGGTTCCCACTTGAAACATAATGTGGAACCAGCTTGATCATCGACTCTATGTTATGTAAATATGATTGTTGTACATATTTTTGTCTTTCAATTTTTTGTCATTTTGGTTTATTGGGTTTTGCCTTCTGATGTTTGTTTTGCATGATCATAGGAAGTAAGGTCTGGATCAATTTTTCCATAATTATGTCATATATGTAAGTATTGTTGATCAATAAGAATAAGGTGATACACAATTGTTACGGTATCCTCCTTTCGAAACACTAATGGAATAGATTTTTTATTTCAACACTATTGTAGCATAGTTGGTTTTGATTTCCTCCCATCTTCTGCTATCCCTTTATCCCCTCCATTCTGAGATTCAAGAGCATATCAAAAGCATTCTCCTTGAAAGTTATGAGTATTTTTTGTTACGATTCTTATTGATTGTTATGCATATCGGACCAATTCACCTCATACATCTCACTTTCCATAAGTTATTCCACGAAGTCCCATTCCATCAATTCCCTTAAGTCATTATTTTCACCATGTTGCATAACTATTTTCTGAACAGTTTCGACACTTCTACCAATGTCATGCGGAACCAAGAATTCTCATTTCTAAATCTATTCAAAGCAGATTTCCCTGTGGAGTCGTCAGTTTGTTGATGTCCAAAAGCGCAACATGAAATCCCTGCCTGCAAATGAGTTGCAATGCATTATTACTTATATATATTTATTAATAATACTAAATAGGTGGGACCCCTTTAGAAAAATAAGAAGGAAGATAAATGGCTCCTCTTGTTAATATCTTCAAGATGTGCTCGTGATTACGTTACAAGAAGAATTTCAAGGTTTGAGAATAAAAAGAGAGATGCTAACCTAGTTCTATTTGCAATTAATGGATATTGGGTGTGTTATAAATTTGATTTTAAGGGTAGTAAATGTTTATTTCATTAGACATGTTTACTCTTGCTACACCTAGACTTTGACATATTATGCAAACACTAAGTGCAAGCTACATGCAAACTTATGGTATATTTTGGCCATTGATTGTTATGTGGTATGGTAATCCTCCACTAGAAAAATATGTGGGTCATGTTTATTTTGATGCTAATTATGTGATGGGCATATAATAGATATTAGATCCATGTATCAACCTTGAGCCCGAATTTTGATGTTGGAAATTGTTAGCACTGAAAGTCACACTTTGACTGCTAAAGTGTAAGCTCAACACCCATCAGAATGTAAAAGATAATTTTGGTTTTGAATAGGTGGATCAGAAAGATGGAGAAAGAAAGGGAGAGGGAAGCAAACTGCATATCAGTAGGCTACACCAATGGGCAATGGAGTCACAAACATTCTACTCATCAAAGGCACTAAAGTTGCTCAACAGAAAAAAAGATTATATTCTGATAGGTGCAAGAATGAAGAAGGAAAACATAAGATAGAATGTTCACTAAACAGAGATCCTCTCAATTTAATGAATCAACAAATACTTGAATATAACAATGACTGATGGGAAAAATACAATAGATCCTTTGTTGCTTAGGGATCCATAAATCATTGACAGCCTTTGATCCTCAAATATGCAATATATTCAAATAAGAAGATATATAAACAAAATAATTACAATATGAAATCACATCTCTCATGAGTCTCCAATAGCGGTAATTCTTACAATCATAAAATTCCCACAATCTTACAAATGAACACACACAGGAAAATTGTCTGCTACAGCTCTCTAGTCTCTCTTGGCTCATTAATCCCCTTATCCAAGAGATATCTCCTTCCTTAAATATAAAATAGCATCCAAATAACCTTAGGAGGTCGAGTCCCATCTCCTCCATTGGATTCTAAGCCTTGGAGATAGGTGGCAACAATCAAAGAGACAAAAATCCAACAAACTGTTAATTTTCAGGAATTTGTTGGAAGTCATTAATAAATTGTTTCCACCTCATTGCATGAGGCCTTTGATGGAGATAAAACTTAGGTGCAGGTGTCCCTTGACATGTAACTGATCCTTGAGAATCCATTTGAATCCTCCTTGACAGGTGGAAACCTCCCAACAAGGCAAATATCCAAATTGTGACCACTATAGGAAATTTTGTAGCGTCTTTGTAAAATAGTTATGCACATTCGGTAGCGCCACTTATATGTCTAATATATCTCAAACCATAAAAATTTTGAAAAACGTGGAGAGGTTTTTGTTATTTGGTATGTGATGAAAAAAAAACTCCTCCATTTTTCAAAAATACCTTCTCATTTGTTCATAATCCAAGTTTTAAGTTAGTCGCTCAAAACTAGTAGAAGCATCCTTGCAAAATAACTCTGCACAATTTGGTCCCTGTCAAAATTTCGGTAGCACCCGCCTGTGTGTCTACATGAAATTTGGTAGTGCCATCATAATTCATAGCTACATCACTTCAATGTTGACATGTTTGGTAACATCTGACATGAAAACGGATTTGGTAACAACCTATGGAATTCATAGCGCCATCATTACACTGCTTAACAGATTTGATAGTATTTTAGGTAGTAAAATGGCAGACCATGCTATATAGACAATTCTGCAGCACCATGGCACTATGGAATGTTTGTGCTCTTCTGTATGATGAGACTAATCAATAACCTTGAGTTGATAGGTTAGAAGTATGTATATGCATGTACATGTTATTTAGTTTCTTATGGAGAGGCAAGCCTCTTTTGGCTGCAAATTCTTGTGCTAACAGAAATTTATGTGGAAAATGGGTAAAGTATGGTTGATGTATGTTTAGAACGAGTTTTTGGAGGCTAAGTGTGCTCCATCATGGATTGTGGTTGCTGGAATTTAATATAGAATATGGGAATCGACGTGCATTTACTGCACATTGTTCTTACCCTACCTCGAATTTTCCACCTTCACTATGTTTTTTGCACATGTTTTGGGTGCTCTGGTTAGTAGAGCCTCCATTGTTCTCATCCCTCGACAGAAAAGTAATTGTTCTCTGTAATTTCCTAGCATTCTTCTTACAAGTATGTGGCTTTTACCTCTTCATTCAACAATATGTCGGCTCTTCTCAAGTTAAAATCGTATTGTTGGCTCTTAGATTTTGCATGCAGAATGTGGTTGTTTTTCCAAACCTTACAGTGAATTTTTTGTGAGCGTTTTGGTCATGTAAAAAAGCATTTCGATTTGGATTTCTTTATTTTTTGTCATTTAAGAAATTCAAACTGGAAATATGGTTTGGAATTCTATTTTTTGAAGTATATGGTTGTGTTGCGCATAGAGAAAATGTTGATATTACGGTGATATTGTTGTTGGAAAACGTCTTATGGGTGAATACGTTCGGTTTCGCTCATATTTTATGATTAATTTCTAAGGTTTTTTCTCCATAAAAGAAAAATAACATTCGGGGTTTCATGAAAAGTATAGAGTACCCTAACCTCATGCCCGGACCTTGGAATATTTGCAGTTCTTCCATATTGTTATTACCATTGTTTGCAAAGTTATGAAGGCATGTGTATTAGGTCTTGTTGTCACTTTGGAATTTTGCAAAGAAATTCTGATGGGAAGTGATTGTTATTGCTTCACTTGTTGCCCACACTTCAAACATCACGCCCACTCTATCTTCTCCAGGCCTTGTTTCCCCATCCAATACAAATGGGCAAGTAATAAATTTAAACTCAGATTCTAAATCTTGTTTAATTGTCTTGACCCAACAACTGGAAAATTGATTAGACCCACAAAATCTTGGCTCACTTTTTTATTTATCCATGATGGAATTCGATTGACTTCTAAAGTTAGTGTGGGTTTGATGAAATAGTGATTACTAGGATCACATTGGGGTTTCGAACCCAGTTTGATTTCGCTGCAGTTAATTCGGGGTTATGGTGTAATTTTTATATCATGCACAATTGAAGGGTCTTATGATTATTTTATCATCTTTTCATGTCGGCTTTAGGTACTCTGGTTATGATTATAACTGAGTCAAAATTTATTTTTCGACGATCTCTTACATAATGCTTTACCAGTTTAAAAGGACATCTATGGTTTTACAAAGAAAATGAAACTTACAAAAGTTTGACAGTTCTGGAATTTTCCTTGAGCTTCATATTGAGTAGTTTCAAAGTTGCCATGTCATGGATACTCTATGTTGAAGTTTTAAAATAAATGGTTATGGCACAAAAAAAATTTGGTTGGTGGGAGTTTTTTCATTTTAGCTTGGAAATAATTGGCTTGGTGAACAGTGGTAAAACATGTTTTCAACAGAGGACATTAATGTTGATCGTGGAATTGAGTAAATGATAATTTATAATATGGAACAATAATCGTCTCATTCCCATTCATTATTTCATTTTACACTCATTATATGCCCCTCATTTTCCCAAGAACATTTAAATTGTTCCATGTTCTATTATTATGAATTTCATTTTTAAGAGGAAGGGATGGAAACGGATTGGATGACGACTCGAATTGGAAATTATGATATGGATACATTGTTTTTATGAGATTAAGTTTCGTCATTTTTCTTGAACAGTATCCATTTATTCATTCTCGTCCATACTATCATTTTTCATTCATTACAAAGCCCCCATTTTCCTGATGACCCTGTAACTCCATGTTCCAATGCAATTGTTATTAAATTGAAAATGTGATGGATTTTATCAATGGATGGATTCCATATGCTTATGTTCTGAATGATAGAGCCAACATTTTGATTTTATTYAGGTAGAGTGTTAATGAATGGATAGTTAAAAAAAAATCATATTCTGATTTGAACCTTTCTTTAGGATCATTTTTTTCATCAAGGGYRCCAATGGCAGAGGTGCCAACAAAGGCAAAGGTAATAAYTGGAAAAGAGGCCAAAGAAGGCCACAGTTCTCAATTCATTTTGACGTTGATCTGCAAGAATTAAATCATCTTTTCCAAGATCGATTTTTTAATTTAGTTGGCCAAGGGATTTTGAAACCCATACCTGAGAGACCTCCTTTTTAGCCTCATCAAAACTTCTTTAGCATCTATGTCCCCCCTCATGTCTCTATGCATCCAAAACAACCCGTCAATGATGAGTGGTAGGAAGTTGTCCATCAACCCATTGTACATCATCATGGTTGGTCTACAGCATCATTACAATCCCCTCCCCCCAACTACTGTTAAATCAAAATGCCAAAATTGACCATGTTGTTTCACCAGTCCAATCTTCTCATGCAAGCAAGAGGCTCAAAACTACTAGTCCCGAGCCAGAAATGGATAAAGGAAAAAGGGTGGTCAATCCCTCCAAGTCCTCCAAATATTCCTCTGAATTAGTGACCTCTCATGCACACCATAAATATAGGTGTTCCAATGTCATCAGTGAGGTCCATCCCCAAGGCTTCAATCAGCTTAAGGCTATTGCATAAGACAAATCAGTTGAAGGGTCAAAAGAAGCAGGCAATAGTGAAAAGAGGCAGACTGCCTCCCACGGTGAATATGGATTTTATTGTTATTTTTTGTGGTAGGATGACAAAATATTTTTGAACAACAAAGATACATTTATACTAATTTCTTTTGGATAGCATGGATATAATTCTATTTTTGGGGCAACAGTCAAATTTTAATTTTGAAAACAAAAATATTTGTCTATTTATATGAGGATGAGAGTCACAAGGCCAATGTTCGAGCATATTTTTTGGGTGTTATATTTTAAATTATGTTGATCATTAAAGTGATGGAAAATGGAGTAACAAGGAGGGAATATATTTAGTTTAAATTTAAACAAGAAAAGTTAGGGGTCCCACCAATTTAGTTATTATTTAAAAATACCCTTATTTATTTATTATTATTTACTTGTCTCAACTTATTGGTTAAGATAACTAAAGCTTAACAAAAGAAAGGTAGTTGAACTACCATAACTTATTGAAGAAGAATAAAATCTCAATCCAAGGAAGAGACAAATGGAGAGAGAAGAAGGATAAGTTATGATATAAAGTGTGCTCTATACTTGTGAGATTATTATGTTCTTCATTGATTCTAAGTTTACCAGAAAGTTAAACCATCTTGATAACAACAGGGTCTTATTGAAGGCAGCAGGATTCAAAACTAAGTCATATCTTTCAGCAGCTTGTTTATAAAGGTGTAACATCTATCTTAGGCAGTCTGTGTATTCTTGCTTGTTTGTGATTAGATTTCATGACTGATAAAGAATATTTTGCAGAGTCAAGTGACAGTACTTTTATGGCACGTTGATCCAGATCTCTAGCTTCACTTTTTTTTTTTGTCAGAGTCTTTTTGAATGGTGTCCATCAGATACTTCTAAATTTGACTTTGGTCCCCAACCTCGCGGGGGTTTGTAAAAAGAATTTTTTCTTTGTATCTCAGAATGAAATCAATATAAAGAAATCCAATGGATGATTTTTGTCTCACATGTGTATCTTAAATTATATTTTTTCTATTCTTTTTATCCTTGTCTCTTTATCCATGTACACTCTTATGTATATGTTCACTTTATTCTTTTGCACAATTACATATAATAAATAAAACCGGCCTTGGTCTCTTGTATATATTACTTGTGGATCAAGTGATTATTTTTGTTTTAGGGCTATAAACTCCACGTAACATTCCCAACTATCTTGCCCTAGCCTAGAAGGATCCAAAAATGTTTGAGTGAGGTCCTTCATACCTTTTTCCTCAACATTTATTTGGTGACCATACTATGGAGATCCTTCCATATCTCTTTGGTTGGTGTACCACTGTTGTATTTTATTTTCCATTTTGTCTGATTACACTTTGATTGACGTTTCCATGACAGTACCCGTTGTGAGACAGAAAAATATTGGAAACGGTCTTGATGAATAGACTAGCATTGCCTTGAATTTATTCAATACTATTTTAGCAACCAATAGTACTCGTGTTGAACTTGACTATTCTTGGGAAGTAATTGATAGGGACATAAATATACCTGAACGTTGGGAAGCCAGGAAAAGGTAGCCCAGAAATCAACAGTGATATTTTGCAATAATATCTTACTGTTGGCATAGGGGCAGACCCAGGGTTCAACGCTCAAGAGCGCACCAATAAATCCCTAACTATCGGCCCTTTCAGCAACACCTGCGAAGCAGATGAAGTCTCACCTGAGGTAGAGGCAGGGGTGGTTTCAAGACTCAGGTGTCTACAACCTTAGTTGGGACACAGATATGTGATTATATCCTTTACAGAGCACTCAGCATCATTCATTCATTACTTATTCACCCTTATTGTAATTCGCAGATAAGACAGAACATCGCAGTACTTGCTCAGATATAAGATATTTCAGTGCTTAGCAACAGAAAAACATATTAGATCCTGTAGATCAACACTAATGATCCTCATACACATCAGATATACTATTCATATACATCTAGTGAATCACAAAGCATAAGAAAATCTATCTAATCATGGCATACGACTTAGCAAGATAATGAAAACACAAAGAAGCAATAGCACAAAGCATGACACACAGGTTTACGTGGTTCACCCCCCACCCTAGGACTACGTCCACAAAGTCTTCTTCTTATTTATTATCTTTGGTCAATCTAATTACTACACAGAGCTCAACTTGTACTCCGCATAGGACAGGAGATCTGTGCACACCTTGCCAGATCCCCCTTCCCCGAGTAGATCTAGCATAGATCCTTCTTACAATCTGTGCACTCAGCACTTGCACTCAGCTCTGCAAGCCTCTTACAATCATGCACAGAGGATTTACATTCGATCACGCAAATCTAATTACTAGAACTAAGTCATCGGCCCTTCTTAAATTGCTTAGCTACTTATTTATACTTTAAATCGTAGGCCTAAACATGGGTAAACCCATGGGCCAACATCCCTTTCCCATTACATTAACCCAAAACCCTAAAAGGGCCCCAAAAGTGGGTCGAGATCCTGTGATCTCTGCTTCACCTGGTGCTCCATCTTTGATAGGGTGTCGATGTCCAAAAACGGTCAATTATGACCAAGTGTTCCTCAAAACTTGGTCAAAGGCCAACAGGCCCCCAACACTCACCTGTGACTCGTCCCGAGTCACTCTGGTCTAATCAACTCTGCTTCGAATGTCTCGAGCTTGTCTTGAGCTACTTCGACCTGTTGTAGTGCGACAGCCTCTTGCTTAGTGAACTCTTGGATCACTGCGTCGTTTAATGGTCCTTCCATGCATTGTTCTGCGATGATGACAACCTGTTCAAGCTCAGTTGCCTGGCTCTCAACTTCAAAGAAAAGGTGGCATGCTTTCTCTTGGAGTGGTTGAAGTCATTGAGAGACTTCCATCACTTTACTTTGCATCATGTGTACCTATTTTTGGGTGGTGCGTTGTTATGGAAATCACTTCATTCTTTCAACTGGGGTCAAGGCCTTTAGTTGCGCATGTAGTGTATCTGCATGTTGCTTTGCTTCTTGGAGCTATGCTTCTAATGTCTGCAATTATGGGTTCTCTGTGAGATTTTCATAAGTCTGGGCACTTCTAGTACTCAGTTGCTTACATTCCAAAGCCAAGGTTTTTAATTTGTTAACTGCGCTGTGGGCAATTGCCTCCCTTAGGTCTCTTACTTCTTGTGGAGTCTCGGGCATGGTACAAAGTTCCAGATCTGCGATGCGCTACTGAAGTTGTTGGATTACTTCTTCAAGTTGTTCCACCTGCTGTGGGACACGTTCTTCCATTTTTACTTCAATGACCATCACAGAGCGAAGTGCTCTGTGAACTCTTTCCTATACTTCAACTTGCTCTGCTAGCAACTGGTCCTTGTTCTGCTGTAACTGTGCTTTTTCCTCCTCCCACTTCGCTTTCAGGTTAATATTTTCATGTTTTGCCTTCCTCTGTTGTACTCTATGTGCGCTTTGTACTTGTGCCAAAACCTGGGTGGCTTGCATTGTGTCTTCTTGATCTCGTCGAAGGCGAGCTTCGACTTTCTCGGCGATCTGGCGTAATTGGGTGAGCTCATCAGTTATTCCTGTTGTTTCAATTGTCAAGGGCACCGTAGAAACTGCTCTGCTGGACTGAAGTTCCTGCTGCACTTCTTGAAGTTCACCCTTGATCCTACTGAATACCTCCTCCTGCTTCGCTTCTTGCTTTTATGTGATCTCTAGTGAGGCATCATTCAGCGTAGCGATCAAGAAGTCGAAGTCATCCTGTGTGAGGGTATTCTTAAATGTAGTTCGGGTGGCCTTAGCTTTCTTTCAGGATGAGGGCTTTGATGGGGTAATATTCCTTTTCTTGGAGGGGTCCTCCTCCTCTCCAGGTAGAGTAACCTCACCTTCATTTTGCTCAACTTCTGTGCCACCTAGTTCTTCAACCATCACCTCCCTTCACAGGTGAGATCGAAGTAGTGTTTTTGGATGTGCTATGGATATCTTGAACTTCCACATCCTTCTTAGTCTTGCACGGTCCAGGTGTATCTGGCATAGCTTTAGGGCTATCCATGTCAGACATATCTACGGGGTCTTCTGCAACAAGGAGTTTCGTCGACCATTCCTTGGTAATCTTCTCCAAGTCTTCTTTTGTCAACTTATAGTAGGACTGGAGTTGTTGTTTGTGCTCATCAACATGCACTGTGATATAGGTGAAGTGGCAGTCTGCATTGAACTTGATCAAAGGTTTAAACCTATGAAGTGTGTTTGGTGTGAGGCGTGGTGTAGACTATATTGCACTCTTCAATTGATTTTAATAAGCGTGGAAGACGACATTGGACTGCCACTGCTTGTTCATGTTTCTAGAGTACCACAGTGTACAGAACTTTGCGGCCAGTGGTTCGAAGGGTTCGATCTCCGGAAAAGTGGCACCTTCTGGTAGCTCCCAAGCGATGAAAGCGATGAGTATAAAAAACCAACTAAAGTGGAACTCATACCCTTGGTCTTGTGCTTGTCTGTAGTCAAGCTCTAGCTGATTTACAAGGTACTTTGCCCAGTTCATTTGTAGTCCCTCCGTGCACTTCCCTACGAGGTCAACTACAAATCCAGTCACTTGTGTGGGTCTGTTTTTGCAAACTAACTTCCCTGTGATCAGCTGGAAACCGAGGCACACTGTTGCATTCTCAATGGAGCCTACCTTGTAACCTCGCGTGCCCTTCTCTAGATCACCATATGTGTCTTTTACTCGTTGGGTGAGAGTGCAATCTGCAGTCTTTCCAGGGTAAAAATCGTGTGGGTCAGGGCCCTGCATGCTTAGCCCTGTGATCCGATTGATCAAAATTGGATCCATAATTATGTGGCGGTCCAACCATAAGTATCCTCTGTGGTAGCAGGACAGCAGCAATCTGACACATACATTCACTTCCTGATGCCTCCCGAAATGAGGAATCTTCATTACAATGAGGAGAGTTGACTGCGTGAGGTTATGGGTCCATTCCTGAGGGACAATATTTGGGTTCCTCCCTTTTGTGATATTTAAGTACTTGTGTGGGGCTAGCATATTGTAAACCTTATGATCTCCAAGGTTAAAATCACTAAATTTTAGCACTGTGAGCTTATCCTGGTTAGCACGAACTACACTCACCCCTTTCGGGAGGTACGCAGTGACCACAGCATAGTCGAAGTCTCTAGGTACAGTGGTGGGATATGCTTAGGAAACATACTTGGGATCATCTTCACAGTGACGAATTCATTTCCAAGCTTAGATCGTCTTTCCGAAGGCAGTCAGGATAGTCTTGCTTGAACAGTGGAGGGGGAAGATGGAAATGCTCCCGAGGACGATTCATGTACACCTGTAGACATTCCTTGCTCCGACATGACTCTCTCAGTCATTAAGTCAATTAGAACTTCTTCAATGATTTTCTCAGCAGCGCTGAGCTCGTCCAACATACAAGCTTGGGTCAGCTAGCTCAGGTGCGAAAGGAATTCAAAGACTACAGTGAATAGTATGGGAACAAGGCAATGATCTCAGGGTGATTTAATCTCAGGTTTTGTGCTCAAATTCTCACTTAGAAAAAAGTATTATCGGTGCGTGGCGTGATAGACTAAGTAGGGAAACTTAGTAATTGTTTGTTGGCAATGGTTATGCTCCTTCATTAACTCATGTTCGACCCATTATGGCGTGTTTCAATAGTTGGATGATGTCCCTTTATTGCTTTTATGCTCGTTCGGAGCAGAAGTCGAACAGATATATCGGCCCCAATGACTATATTGCTTTGTCATGGCTAAGTACTATATGTCATTGTTCTTATATCTCAGTAAAGTTCCAATTCTGCAATTTTTCTGTCTGTGAAGTATCCTCTAGAACCTCTTGTAACCTTACAGTATTAGCCCTTTTATTTCTTAACTTTCTAGCCTTCTTCCCAGTGAGCTTCGTCTCAGTAATTCTTTTACCATTCTAATGCTTATGTTTTGTGGTCTTAGTTACTTCACATTGTTGAAAGTCTTTCCTAGGGTTCCTGGATAATACTTCTTCGGTATCAAAAATAGGTAACTCAATCTTTTGTGGATCCTCTAGTGTTCTCTTAGCCTCGACATCAGAGTTGCTAGTATTAAGTATATGGAATTCTTCTCTTCTGTTCTTCAATCAAGTGTGTTATCCTTCTGGTCATAAATTCTTTTAACTCTTGCTTCTTATGTTCCCAAACTTCTTCTTCCTCTTTTCATATGGCTTGTTCTCTATCAATCCAAGGTTTTCCTATGAGCATGGTAAATGGGGTGTTGTCTTCAACAAATTCAATAATCTCAAAGTCTTCCTCTGTCGAAGTTCCATTGACAGTCATAGGTATCCGGGCGAGCCTTCCACATAGGTTTACTAGCTTTCCTCTGAATAAACATGTCCCTCCTAGGTAAGGGATCATGGCAGGCTTTCCTATAGCTTCCCAAGTTATTTCTGGCATAATGTTCACTTGTGTTTCTTCATCAAGAATATAGTCAATGTCGAAGTCCCCTATTCTTGCTTCGACTTGCACCTTTTCTTTGAATATATCTGATATCCTAACATGTCGGTGATCATTCAAGGTGTCTTTCATCTGTAGCAATATTTTTTCTGATTCCTTCTGAGTTTCTACTATTTCTGGATCTGCCTTAGAATTTTCTTCATTCAGATTCATTCTTTCAAGCTTAGCAATCATTCTAGGGAAATCCAACACTTCATGGTCCAAAGCTTTGCAACAGAGACAACTAGGTCTTCCACCAGGGAATTCCTTAGCAAGATGTCCCAATCTTCTGCAACTGTAATAGAGGGTTAAGCCTCTCTTTCGTTTACATGTTCAACAACTTATTTTGTACTGCGCACTAGGATCATGGTATCTAGCCTCCAAAAAACTCTTTCTAGGATCCTCCATCCACTTGTTAGTCCAAACATTCTTTCTATGCATAGGTATAACATATCTATCATTATACTTATCGAATCTATTCATATCAAACTTTCTTTCATCTATTAATGCCCTAGTTTTGAAGCTAGGACAAAATCTATCAAGCATACCTATATCCATGCTTTAGAAACAAAAATAAATTCACTTATATTACTTCTATAGAGCACAAATCTTTCAGATCTAAAAACTTTTGACTATTCTTACCTTTATTAGAGGACAGAGCTTATAGATCTTACATCTTTTCTGTAGATCTGACTTCTTTCTTTCTGAAATTTCCACTTTTACTTTTCTTAGAGCATAGAGCGTTCATATCTCACTTCTTTTCTTCGGATCTGATCTTATTCCTGGCACAAATATTCACAGGTCGAGTAAAAATATGCGCACTAGGGCAATAGATCTACGCATAGATATTTCTTTTGCACAAAGTTTCTTCTTCCTCAGTTCCCAGCAATCACAGTTTTAGGTCCCAGTAACGGAACCATTTGTTGGCACAGGGGCAGACCCAGGGTTCAATGCTCAAGAACGCACCAACAAAGCCTTAACTATTGGCCCTTTCGGAAACACTTGCGAAGCATGTGAAGTCTCACCCGAGGTAGAGGCAGGGGTGGTTGCAAGACTCAGGTGTCTGCAACCTTATCTAGGACACAGATATGTGATTATATCCTGTTAGCACCCAATTTTTCCAATATATTTTGAGAGTGTCTTCAGCATATTTATGTATTATCAAAATCCATTTGAGTATTTGCCAATGACCAAACCTCAAATTCCCCAATCTGTCTTGACAAGTTCCTATTGATATCTTTGCCTAAGAAATACTTTGGCTTCATCCTCTTGACCTAAAAATAAATGGTTAGAAATCCTTATTGAAGTCTGTCAAATCTTTATGATAGGTTT
>ML839120.1:29743-43437 GCA_009831015.1 Picea engelmannii | reverse complement strand
TTCAATTATGTCCATAAAAATGTTTTATTTGACATGTTATTTTAAAGAATATGTACCAAAATGTATAGCTTTTTTATGATATATGGCTATAAAATGTGTATTTTTTTTATAAATATTCAAAAGTAGTGCTATTTAACTACAATTGTTTTTGATTAATTGAAGTAAAGGTAAACAATGTGTTAAAAATGTTGTTTTTCAGAATATTTAAAATGTATGGTACAATAAATTAATTAAGGAGACAAAATTCTATGAAAAATCATAACTTAAAAAAAGTTAATGGTAAAAAACATTTTTAAGATTGAAAGAAGCATGAAAAAATGACTAAAAACGAAGTTGAATAATATATATATATATATATATATATATATATATATAGAAAAAAATGAAAATAGATGAAAAATGAGCATTTGAAAAAATATTGTGGAAACATTGTAGATCGAAAAATTTTAAATATTGAAAATCACCTAAAAATGGAGAGGGGGTTCTACTAGTAGCACCATTTTTAAAAACGGGGTTAAAAATTGAACCCCCCCAAAAATGAGCACTCTCGAGAGTTCTCGTTAATTTGGTAACTATGTTCCTTGTATATAGATCATAACATGAATTATCTAGAACATGCAATCCCTTCGTCTAATTTATCACAATCACTAGAAAATATTTACCAAATATTTGAATATTATGCACACCCTTTTTAACTCATAAAGATGGGAACAATTTTAAGGCCATGAATTCAGATTTATTGCTGGATCCCCTTTCTAACCATGATTTCAATTTTATTGAATGACCTTAATTCACATATAATATACCACAAACCAACCAATGTGTCAAACACAAGTTGGATGTGTCGAACACAAACTAACATTGTCATGTGATGAACATAACCTGGTGTTTCAATATGATGAAAAAAACCAAACGTTTCAATGTGGCGAACATACTACTATTGTAATGTGATAAACAATGTAATGTCAAAATGTGTCAAACATTGTAACATCACAACATGATGTTCAAACATATCTTTGTCATTGCAATGTAATGAACATAGCCCTGTCATCACAATGTCATGAACATATTCCTATCATCACAATGTCACAAACACATCGTCATGTTACAATGTTGTTGATATAGGTGGATATTGGTGGCCACCCACCTATTCCACTAATTCATAATGGTTCCACATTGTAGATATTTTTCTACAATTTTTTGGGTCCCAAACTTTCAGTGTCGTTTTGAGGCCCTAAATGACTTCTTTTTTTGGCTTGACATTGTCTAATATGTAGCCAGGGAAATATGCTAGGAAGAACTAAATGTGTACTCCTCAGTTAGACCTTTCTAACAAGGTATTGATTTCCACAAACATAGATCTTATGCAAAAGTTGTGCCACTGGGAAGTTGATGTATCAATGACCACATTAGCACCCACAAACCTTTTCGACTTTCATCTTCTGGGGTTAGGGTTTTGGATGCTTAGGGTTTTCTCATTGATTATTTATGTTAAAAAGGACTTTTTAGCCTCTTCTTAATCAACTTATTATGAATGAGCATAGCATACACATCTCTCTCTCTCTCTCTCCCTCTCTAGAGATAAACTACCACTATTATAGGTAGCTTGTGTGTTTTCCATGTTACAGAATTTTGTATTTCAGAAATTCATTAATAAAATCTAATTTTTAATTTATTATTTTTTTCTTTGAATATCTGTGTATTTCCTTGTTATATATTTGTTATATCTCTTCCTTCATGTTTTTCTCAACATACTATGGATCAATGGTATCAAAGAAGTCTATTTGTTGTTGTTTCTCTGTGCATTTCCCTATTAGGTCAGGCTACCGAGAGTTGGTTCTCAAACTAATTGAGATTGGGGAGGAATGTTCTCGTTGGCCCAAGAAAATTCCCATGGTATAAGAAAAGAGATACGATGGATCAAGAGATCCTATCAAACTATTGGTCGAGGAAGTTGTCATGCGACAAAGGAAGGAGATGATGGATAATTTCTTCCATATCCTTTGATGGTTTCCAAAAACAATGGAGGCACCTTCAACTAGTAGTCACTTCGAAGGTGCGAGACCCTTTAAGGTACAAGTTAACTTTGATACTCCTTTATTTGAAGGCCAGATAGACGTCGATGCTTTGGAAAAATGGTTAAGTTTTCTCATGGGGTTTCCACTTAGTGAACCCATGACATATCACGTGCATTCATGGGATATTAAATAATATGCATAATTTCACTTGATATTAAAAACTATCTCCCAAAATCATTTTGTTGAACCCCCCTACAAATGCATATTTCCAATTAAAAAACACGACATTTACTTCATATCCCCAATTTTTACCAGATTCTATTTTTATACCACCCGATACTTATAAATTCCACCATACCCCACATCCCCCCCCCCGAATACGAATAATATATTAACCCTATTTTTCACAATTGAAAAACCCCCTTTATGAATGAACATGATAATATATTGGTCAACAAATTGAAGACTCTGTGGGTTTGCTATAGGGTTATTTTTTTGTCTAAAATTTTTGCAACGATGAAAAAATCACCTTCACAGTCCTTAAGGCCCTTCCCCATATTAGAGATTGGTGGGAGACTTACTATGAGAAACATGTCGAAGATGAGTCTATAATTGTTGGTCCAAGACCCACTTGGGAGGATTTTTTTGATACCCTCATGGAGAAATACTACCCTATTGGGAACTATGATGACCATTACTTGAGATTGAAAACTCTGCGTCAGGAGAGAAACCAAATGGTGTGAGAGTACACCAATGTCTTCCATACCTTTTGCATAAAGATCGATATTAAAAAATCTGAAAGGAACCTGGTTATAAAGTACCATAGTGGACTACATAAGTAAATCCAAACAAATATGGAGTTCCTATACATATCCTCACTGGGATACACCTACTGATATGATATCAAAATTGAGAAAAAATTCAAGAAAAAGAATAATCGGATTTCTGGTTATGCAAAACCATCATAGTAGAATCCTGGTAAATATGTCCCTAACTCCCAAGGAAAAGGACAGATCAAGGATGGCCATACACAAGAAAACCAATCCAAGACATTGAAAAATAAGGGTAATGGGAATTCAAATAAGGACATTGGAAAATGGTGTGAGTTCCAAAAAATCCCTTGGAAGAATACAGATGAATGTCCCTCCAAAAAGTCATTGTTCACTGAGATGAAAGACTCAAGTTTAGATTCTAACTTCAACTCTGATTCAAAACCAGAAAAGGGAAAACAAATCATTGACGAAGAATCCAGTGCCACCATCACTACCACAAAATTCTAGTAAAAGCAACCAAAAGAGCCTAAATAAAGGGGAGTGCCTCTTCCACTCACAGATGCGGGTGAAGGGAAACCTGCTTCATTTGATTTTTGAGAGTGCTAGCTAGAAGAACCTAATCTCAAAATAGTTCATCAATATTTTGAACCTAACAATGATGTTGCATCCTCAGTCATACACCATCGATTTTCTCAACCAAGGATGAGACATTCACATCAGCCAACAATGCCATCTGCACTACGACATCAAACCCCTCAAAGGAAAGGTATTATGTGATGTTTCCCCACTTGAATTTTGTGATGTTTTTTAGGACAACCATATATGTGGAAGTGCCATGTTGTTTATGAATCTAGGCCCTGTAGTTTCATTATTAATTTAGGAAGTCAACTATATAGGGTACTGGAGGCAATCCCAACTATTGTTTTCAAGATAGTAGAAGAGAAAAAAGACATATTTTGCCTCACCTACTAGGGTTCATTTTCTTTGTCAATTAAATAACTCAATTGATTTGACACATGGTGCTCCTATTACTAATGACCCTATATACATGAATTCTTTTATGGAGAATGAAGAAATAAAATGCCAGATCCAAGAAATAATTATGAAGGGCCACATCAGACCAAGCTCCTCACCTTGTTGAAGCCCAATTGTTCTGGTACAAAATAAGTATGGGACATGGTGAATTTGTACTGATTACGGGTCCCTGAAAAAAAATCACAGTCACGAATCGATACCAATCCTATGGATTGATGGTTTTCTTGATCAACTAAAGGGAGCCAAATTTTTCAGTAATATTGATTTGAAATCAGGATACCACCAAGTGTCAATTGAACAAAATGATGTATGGAAGAAAACATTCAAGTATAAATAAGGTCTCTTTGAGTGATTGTTCATGTGTTGGCATAGGGGTAGACACAGGGTTCAACGCTTCAACAACGCACCAACCAAACCCTAACTGCCGACCCTTTTGGCATCACCTATGAAGTAGATGAAGTCTCACTCGAGGTAGAAGAAGGGGGGGTTGCAGAACTCAAGTTTTTGCAACCTAGCTGGGACATAGATATGTGATTACAATACTCAATAGAACACTTAGCAGTTAACATTCATCAATATTTAACCCCTAGTCACATCACAAGAGAAACCCTAATTACAGAACAATGCAGTACTCAACAAGATCTAACACATCCATGAACTTAGCATATATAAATAGATCGGATATAGCATTCATTCACATCACTAAGCACTAAGATATTATATCATATGAATTCGACATACATAAATATGACAACACTAGGCATAAATCACATCAATCACACAAAGCAACCATAACACAGGATATACATGGTTCACCCCCAGCTTGGGTCTACATCCACCAAATCTTCATCTTCTTTTTTGTGTTATGTCAATATCCTTACATTCACATAGCATCAATACCCATTCTGCATAGGATAGGAGATCTATGTGCACCTTTCCAGAGCCTCCTTCCTCGAGTCAGGTCACAACACAAAGCCTCTTTACAGTCACTTTAACTTAGCTCTGCAAGTTCTCATGCGCACAGTATGCACAAAGATAACTTAGTCACATAGATCCAACTACTTGCATCTCTTGCACTCAACACAATATAGCACTTAGCACCACCTCTCCCTTACTTACATCACCTATATTTCTATTTATACATTACAAAAGGGCCTAAACATGGGTAAACCCATGGTCCAACATCCCCATACCTGTTTCATAAACCTAAACCCAAAAATGCCCTAAAAAGGGGCTGAGATCTTGCGATCTCTGCTTCACCTTGCTCTCCGCCTTCGACCAGCCTATCGAAGTCCCAAAAATGGTCAAACATGTCCAAGTTTCTCCAAAACTTGGTCAAGGGCCAACAGGCCCCCAACATTCACCTGTGACTCATCCTGAGTCACTCTGATCTGGGTAAATTTTCCTCAAATGCCTTGATATGCCTCGACCTATTTCTTCGCCAGAGCCTCTTTCTCGACGAACTCTTGAATAACCTTTTCCTTCATAGGTCCTTCCAAGAATTGTTCCACTATGGTGACCACTTGTTCCAGTTCTGCACCTCATTCTTCAATCTCCTCAAAATGTATGCAAGATGCACCCTGCACTGGCTGGATTCGTTGAGTCACTTCCATGACCTTACTCTATATGGCATGGACTTGTTGTTGAACCATGTGTTGTTCCTGGGATCATTTCATCCTCTCGATCACTGATAGTGATTTCAACTATGCTTGCACCGTTGTTGCTTGCTACTTGGCCTCCTAAAGTTGTGACTCCAGTGTCCTTAGTTCAATGTCCTCTGCAAGGTGCTCGTAAGTATGCTCACTTTGAATGTCGAGATATTTACATTCTAAGGCCAATGTCGTGATTCTCTGGACTACACTCCAGGTAGTTTCTTCTCTCTAGTCTTTCACTTCCTGTGGAGTGCTTGGCACTGCTTGTAACTCGAGTTCTTCTACCCTCTATTGGATTTGTTGAATGGATTCAACACGATTCACTAATTGGATTTCCATTGGGTCTTCTTCCATCTGTTCTAAGCCTGTCACAGAGTGAAGTGCTCTAGTGATTGCTTCTTTAACTCCAATCTTATCTGCGAGCAACTTTTTCTTCTCCTTCTGGATTTGCGCTCTATCCTCTGCAAAATTGGCTTGGATGTCATATTTTTCCTGTTTTGAAACCCGATGTTTATCTATGGCTTCCTCTTTTTCTTACTTTAAGGCCTCTGTGGCCTTCTCTTTTTCCTCCTGAACACGATGAAGGCAAGCTTCGGTCGCATCTTCTATTCGACATAGTTGGGCATGCTCATCTCCCAACTCTGTTCCTTCTGATGATGGGGGCGTAGTAGATATTGCGTGGCTAGAGTAGAGGGCTAACGGTTGGGATGCCTCTAACAGTCATATTGCTTCTCCCTGGCGAAGTAATAATCTTCGTTGTTCTTATATTCCAATGAAGTTAAAGTGCTGCAAACCTTCCTTTTGCGAAGTTCTCTCTAGAACTTCCTGCAATTTCTCTAACTTTACTTTCTTATTAATGATCTTTGTGGATTTCTTTCCTATGATTTGAGTCACTGGGTTCCTCTTTTCATTTTTATTCTTATCTCCTCTTGGTATAGTAACTTCTCACTGCTGCAGGTCGTTCAAGGGTTGCGAGATCAATACTTCTTCTTTTTATGGAGTAGGTGCTATACTCTCTTGTACATACAAGTGTTTCAAGTCTTCTTGTGTTCTTTCAACTTCGATGTCCAGATCTATGGTCCTCGGTATCTTTGAATGGTCCTCTTGTTCTTCTAGTAAGTGCACTAGTCTCCTAGCCATGAAATCCCTTAGTTATTGCTTTTTCTATTCTAGATCCTCTTCTTCTTGTTTCCTTCGTATTTGATCTTTCTCAATGCAGGGTTTTCCTAGCAGAATAGAAAATGGGGCGATGTTCTAAAAACATTTAACGACCTCAAATTCTTCCTCTGTCGAAGTTTCATGAGAACTCATAGATGTCTAGATAAGTCTTCCACATAGGGTTATCAGATTTCCTCTAAATAATCCTATTCCTCCCAATGAAGGAACCATAGTAGGTTTTCCCAAAATTTCCCAAGTTCTTTTTGTCATGATATTCACCTGTGTTTCCTCATCTAGAACACAGTCTATGTCGAAGTCTCCTATTATTGTTTCTATGCGTTCCTTATCGTTTAAGATCTCTTATAAGTTGATATCTCTGTGATCATTCAGGGTCTCTTTCATTTGTAATAATAAAGTCTCTGATTATTTCTAGGGTTCTATCATATCCTTAGTTTCTTGGCCTGTCTCATGGTTTTTTCGTCTCATATTCATCTTTTCAACTTTAGAAATCATTCTAGGGAAATCCAAAACTTCATGGTCCATATATTTACATCAAAGACAACTAGGACCTCTATCAGGGCATTCCTTATCAAGATGTCTCGGTCATCTGTAAATATAACAAAGAGTTAATCCTCTCTTTCTTTTAAATAACCCCCAAATTTTCCTGTACTGCGCATTGAAATCACAGTAACTAACCTGCAAAAAATTATTTCTAGGATCATGCATCCATTTGTTAGTCCAAACATTCTTTCTTTGCATAGGAATAACATATCTTTCACTATTTTTATCATATCTAGTCATATCAAATCTTCTTTCTTCTAGTTGTGCCCTAGTTTCCAGACTAGGAAAAAATCTATTAGACATACCTAGATCCATTCTTTCGAAACAAAAAATTTCACTTATCTTACCTTTCTCAGAGCACAAATATTTAAGTTATTACCTCTTTTCTTCAGATCTGATTCCTTTCTTAGCATAGAGATTCACAATCAAGTAGAATACTACACACTAAAGCAACATATCTACGCACAAAGATTTCTTTTCTTCAGTTCCCAGCAATCACAGTTTCAGGTCCCGACAACGGAACCATTTGTTGGAATAGGGGAAGACACAGGGTTCAATGCACCAACAAAACCCTAACTACCGACCCTTTCGGCAACACCTGCGAAGAATATGAAGTCTCACACAAGGTAGAAGAAGGGGGGGTTGCAGGAATCAAGTGTCTGCAACCTAGCTGGTACATAGATATGTGATTACAATACTTAACATAGCACTTAGCAGTTAACATTCATCAGTATTTAACCCTTAGTCACATCGCAGGAGAAAACCTAATTACAAAACAATGCAGTACTCAACAAGATCTAACACATCCAAGAACTTAGCATATATAAATAGATCGGATCTAGCATTCATTCACATCACTAACCACTAATATATTATATCATATGCATTCGACATACATAAAGATGACAACACTAGGCGTAAATCACATCAATCACACAAAGAAACCATAACATGTGGTTCACCCCCAGCGTGGGGCTACATCCACCAACTCTTCGTCTTCTTCATTATCTTTTATCAATCTCCTTACATGCACAGAGAATCAAAACCCACTCTGCATAGGACAAGAGTTTTGTGCGCACCTGGCCAGATCCTCCTTCCCCGAGTCAGGTCACAACACAAAGCCTATTTACAGTCACTTGCACTTAGCTCTGAAAGTTCTCATTCACACAATATGCACAAAGCTAGCATAGTCACATAGATCAAACTACTTACATCTCTTGCACTCAGGACAATATATCACTTAGCACTACCTCCCCCTTACTTACATCGCCTAGCTTTATATTTATACATTAAAAAAGGGCCTAAATATGGGTAAACCCATGGGTCGACATCCCCATACCCATTACATAAATCCTAAACCCAAAAATTCCCTAAAAAGGGGTCAAGATCCCACGATATCTACTTCACCTTGCACTCCGCCTTCGACCAGCCTGTCGAAGTCCCAAAAATGGTCAAACGTGACCAAGGTTCTCCAAAACATGGTCAAGGGATAACATCATGCCTTTAGAATTGACTAATTTCCTGAACACATTCATGAGGATGATGGATGATATATTGTATCCATTCTAAAAATCCTTTTTGGTCGTATATCTGGATGGCATCCCCATCTTTAGAAAAAACTTGGAGGAACATTTGGAGTATATTCAATAGGTCTTGGGCACCCTGCGAAAACACAATTTATATGCCAATTTGGAGAAGTGTTCCTTCGACATGCAAAGAATATGGCTACATCATGGATTAGTAGGGTGTGCATGTAGATCTATCCAAGATCCAATTCATCCGCGATTGGATGGCCTCAAAGACATTGACTAAGATTCACCAATTCTTTGGCCTCACAAAATTCTACCGAAAATTTGTTTTGGGATTCTCTCATATCACTTGGGCCCTAATCCATGTGACCAAGGGTGGAGAAAAGACCAAGCTTGTTTGGACAATGTCCCAATAGAAATCATTCGAGTATTTTAAATTCCACCTCTTCTCAGCACAATCATTATTCTTCCATACCTGCAACGACAACTTGAGATTGAGACACATGCTTCATATTATGCTATCAATGTAGTCCTCATTCAACATGAGCATCCAATGGCCTATCACATTGAAACACTATTTGATTTTGTTTGTAGATACCCCACCTACAAAAAAGAGATGTACTCCATTGTGTAGGCATGTCGAAAGTGGAATCATTACATTCTAAGGAAGGAAATGATCATCCACTCTAATCACAGGGCTACGCAATTCATGAAAAAAGAATAAAAGTTACAGAATGATTTCCATCAGAAATGGTCCATGTACCCACAACAATTCCACTTGAACATCAAGTACAAGAAGGGAAACACCAACCATGTCACATAATGCCTCTGTTGGCCCTTAATTGTGGCTATAACCATATTTCTTAACTCTTATGGGAATGAGACATCTGAGTGGACACAATTATACAATATTTCCTCTGACTTTGTTGCTACCTATCAGACATTGTGATCTAGGGTATTTTCATCGATGTGACTTATTAAAGAATTGTATTAAATGAGCATAAATTGAAGTTCACAATAAAGAAGGAATAACTCAATAATGGAGAGACATATGCATCAGATCTGAACACAAAAACTTGATAACGAAGTTCATCCCTAGTGGACTACATCTCCGGGTCTTGTTCTCAAATGGGTAGGCCTTTTTATTAACTCAGAAAAAGAATTTGGAAAAATACATAAGTATACCTCATTCTTGAGTTAAGATGCAGAAACTTTGCTCATATCAGAAACAAAACAACACCACTGAATTCATGGCATTGAATTACCAAAAAATGACTGTCTCCACACCTCAATCTAAGTTTGGCACTTCTAGGCCCTTGAGAAAATTTGTCTTGATTTATGGTCCTACACCTACAATTAATTCATGGGAAAATTCTCGATTTCTGTGTCATATGTATGGTCGCCCGCCTCCCTGGTCTAACCCCCGAACTCTGGAAAAATTCAGTTCTTAAGTAATAAAGGTTAGTGGATATACCAACATAGCCTTTATGTTAGTTGGTTGGTATATTTATATTAAGGCATAGCTATTGGGGGAGGTCCTGGGGTCAAACCCGCGAGCCTCCCGTTTTACCACTCCATAGAACCTTATCACTGAATATGGTGGATTGTTGTGATATGTTGCTAACTGTGGTGGATAGTTGGGATAGATCACTAAATATGGTGGATAGTTGATATATTCCATGATTTTTGGTGGAACTTACTCCAAGTTTGGTAGACAGGGGTTGGCGCCAGCCAACCCTTTACTCCTTTTAAAATTTCGTTGTTGGCCGTCCTTGGGCATTTTTTCGCTGCCACGTGGCAGCCCATGACTGAGCCACATGGTGATCATTCATTGGCCCTCGTCACCTCATTGCACAGACATCCACGTCACCTCTTCCATTCTAGCCTTCCACGTCATCCTACCACATCACCTGTCGCATGGCTATACAGACTGCCAAGTGGAACCTTCCCATTGGTCCATGGATTTGACCAAAAAAGTCCAAAAATGAGTGACATGTGGCAGCCTTTGATGCTGCCACTTCACCATGATAATGTCATCATGAAATGTGTCTCCCTCTGCGTGTGCCATGTACAATGTATGGATGAGTACTTCATCCGTACTGATGTTGACGTCAGCAGTATGGATGCTGACTCATCCTTGCTGACGGGGATAGGTTGACCAAAAATTTGACTGCGAATATCTTTTGATCCATAGCTTCATTTGACGAACTATTTATGTCGTTGGAAATCTTGTGATGCGCTATTAGCGATGATTCCAATTTCAATGAGTTTTTAGGACTTTGAATTTTTTCCCTTTCTCTATCCGCTGAGTCCATTCTAAGCTTCCTGGGTTTCTTCATGTAATTCTGAGTTATCCTTAGTCTTCTCTGGATCCTTTTTGGATCACGCCTTCCCACTGAGATATTTTTGGACCACAAATAGCTTTCATAAATCAAAATATAAGTGAGGAAAGAGGTCCCTCACCTTGTCCTTCTCCATCCACTTTTCCTTGCTTGTATGTGTGCCATTTAATCCCACTCGAAGATAATCAACATCACCCTTGCGTGAAGTCCTCGTCCTTCTATCTCGGATGATATATTCCTTCAACTCGTCCAAGTACTCAAGAGAAAACTCATCAACTGAAGGTATTGAAACTTCCTCACCTTGATCCATGATCATGGGAGGCTGAAAAAGTTTCAAGTTTTCTACATTTACAACTGAATAAATATGCATATAAGGTGGAAGATCTAGATGAAAAGAATTGGTACCTATTTTCTCCAAAACATTGAAGGGTCCATATCGGATGGGCTTGAGTTTCTTTCCTTCACCCTTCAATCTCTCCTTGTTGATGTGAAGCCATACCTGGTCTCCAACCTAGAACTGATGATCAAACCTGTGTTTGTCATGTCGAGATTTATACTGTGCTTGAATTTTATCCAATTGTTCTTGACTACTTGGTGTACTTGATGGATCCTCTGAATGAACTTACATGCTCTATCTTCATTTATTTCTTCATTTTAATCAACATCTCTCCCATACATCAAGTCCAAATGGACCTTAGGAAAATACCCAAAACATGTCTCTTAAGGAGAACACTGAGTGGAGGAATGTAAGGCTCAATTGTAAGCATGTTGTACATAGGGTATTTGTTCAGCCCATAACTTGGGATGCTTGTTGCAGTAGAATCGAAGCAAAAGTACCACTATTTGGTTAACAACCTATGTCTGTGTTACACATTATTTTTGTCATCCCTATGACCGTTAATGATGTAAACCTATCTATTGCCTTCAGAGGGGTCAGTGGCCTGAGTTCCTGAAGAAAGAAGAGAGAAGAACTTTTCCTGAGAAAAGAAGTTGCATTATCCTTTATAAAAACCCTATTAAAGAGGATGTTCCCAGGCTACTATATAGGCAGGGTGCGAGAATGCCTGATTCTTGTGGGCTGCACCATAGCTAGGTTACGAGAGGTTCGCAAGTTTCTCTATAAGTAGGGTGCGAGAATGCCCATATGTGGGAAAAACGAGCATCTTCTCGATGATTCTAGAAGGAGAAACTTCCATGGTGAGGTGGCATTTGAATGGTTTGGATCTTACTCGCTTTCATGATTTAGTGGGATCATCCTAACCTCCTTATCTTATCCTCTTCAGCTTATAAAAGGAGAGGAGATCTCATGGTGAAAGTGAGTTGTTTTTGGCTGGGGATTGTTAGCTTGGTCAGAGTGGCTTTGAGATTTTCTTTGGCAAGATAGATTGTGAGTAGCTATCAGATCCATGGTCTCAGAATCCTTGGAGCAAGAAGTGTGTGGGGAACGAAGGATATTTGGAAGGGACCTTATGACATCAAGGCCATGGTTGCAATCTCTCTTTCACATTTAATATGATACAGTAATATGATTCTTTCCTATAAAGCTTGTTGTGTTTTATTGTATGATTCCTTGATCAGATACATAGGTTTATATTGAGTTTATGCTATTTCTATCACTTTGGTTGGTTGCATTCTTTTGCAGGATCATCATTGTATGAGTGTTGGAACAGAGCTAGGATGGCGATGGTGAGAGGAAGTGACATTTAAATGGTATGTCACTCATCCCTCTTTAGTTAGTAAATTCAATATCTAAAACCTAAGGAAAGCATCATGTTTTGGTGTGTTTTGTTCTAGATCTAGGGAGATCAGTTAGTGTCCACACCTACCGATTTATCCAATAACAAAATTGGTGACCATACTAGGGAACAAATTGTTTCCTAGTTAGTCTAGCTTCCCTTGCTTTGATTGTTTGATTTCTAGTTTATGAGTCTATGGGAGATCCATCCAGACTCTCTGGATTTGAAAGTTCACTTAGACTCTTTTGTCCTTTTCCAAATTCTCTTTGATTTCAAGCAGTCTCGCACTGTACTGGTCTACAACCTGCGAAAACCCCTCATTTTCGCACCCTACTGTGTAATCCAATGCAACATGTTCTCACCCTACCCGTGTCCAGCCTGCGAACTCCACTGATTTTCATACTGCACCCTATAGCTAGGCTGCAAACCCATTGGAATTTTTTTTTTGGAATTAGGCTTACCTATCTTTTAATGCCCAGTTTTTCTTTGATCAACTGGATTGAACTTTTGGAGCGTATATTGATCTGTTTACAGTCTGCTTGACATTCTTTGAATTGATTTTAGGCATCTTTGCTTTGTATGGTTTTGAAGGATTAATCTCTTGCTTTGAGTATCTTTCAATTCCAAAGCCTGTGTTTTCTTTAGAATTGTTTAGGGAAAGATTAGATTTCTTCTGAATAGTTCGCTTTAAAAGAAAACTTTTAGTTTAGGTTTCTTTGTTTTAAGAAAGTTCATTATTGCTTTTAGTGAAATTTTTGAAACAAAAAGATTTAATTTCTTTCTTTATATTGGATTGGGGGCATCCTTGCATTTGAAGTAGCAGAATTGCATGATTCTTGACATTTTTTGATCTTAAATTATGAAAAAAATTTCCCCCTCATGGCCCCGGG